>JAHIAM010016480.1:0-33416 GCA_021605205.1 Aegilops longissima
TCTTCCTTTTGCCTCTCCTCCGACAACACGGTAGGCTTTGGGTCGGTAATGAAAAGCATTGGTCAACTTGGGAAGCTAGTACCCATGGCTCATTTTTAGCGGTGGCGTTTGCGCAGTGATCTTGGATTAACCGGGTATAACCATGGTGGTGAAATACGGTCTTCTTTTAGGGCGCTCTTAGCCCATCGACCGGAACATCGGGACCTTCTCTCGGTAGCTCAGCTCCCAGATCTCCTCGATCCTTAGTAGTATCTGTCCTTGTCATTACGGTGTAGGATTCCGCCGTTACCCGGAGTTACGATAACCATCGCTCTTCATGTCCTTGGCCTCGGTGTAGAATGTGTAGCCGTTGATATAAATGCGCCTCATAGGTCATCGAGGTTGTGCTGGCACTGTGACAAAGGCGAATATGAGTTGTTCTTCGCGGAAGAATCCTCATGTAAAGATGACAGAAGCTTCGCTTGAACCAACGTGAAACATGAGTTGTGCTCTTTGATTATATCTCGTCCATCCTCTGTTGGCCTCGGTCATTGTCGTCTTCTTAATAAAGGTTTTGTGCTCTACCACCCAGGATCGACCACGTCTATGTGTTGTAGGCGACTAGGTTTGCTCTTTCAAAGTCGGCGAAATCGACCCTCGAAATCGACATGCATTTTGCGCGACCCTCACGGTGACCACATCCGGCGAGCCTGCCGAAGGAGCTGCATTACAGAGCAGACCAGCAGGGTTCTCGATGCCTAGATAATTAATTTTGATGGGAGATGCACTCTTGATCGAGAAACCCTGGCTATACTTCCCTATGGGCGTGACATGTTCAGACGTATCCTTTGATGACACCATTCATCCTTTCAACATCATCTTTGTGCAGGGCGTCAGCCGAGTTGGATGATATCCTCCACGATATGGACCAGCGGATGCACCATAACGTGTGAAGAATGCATGGGGAAGTACATCTCAAGCTACGCGCCAATATCATCACGATCTCTTCCTGTAGCCTTACGAGTTGCCTCCGTAATCGACTTTCGAGAGATGGCGTCGAAAAAAGTTGCATAGGCCAAATAGCGTTTCGCAGACGTGCGCGTCCATGATCCCACGGATTACAAGCCGGAAATGTCTCCGTCATCGACACGTGGCGTTCGTGAGACTTCATCCGCTTGAACTACCCCGCTGGGTCTAGGTATCACCTTATCTTCCCAGCGTAACCGTAAGAAGTTTTACTCCTGGAGGCAGGTGAAAAACTGCTCGATCTCCTCGACTTAGAGGTGAAACCGCAGCGGGAGGGTAGTCATTCCGGTCTTCTTGGCCTTTTGCCTTTGCGACGACTTACGTGTCTGCTTAGCCTCATCATCATCATCATCATCATCATCATCATCATTAGCGTGAAGCTCCTACGATGCCCATTGATTTCAAGTCTGCCTTGCTTCGGCCCATCTTTGGTCCTCTACGGCATGTTGAGCAGGGTACCAAGCAGACTCTACGCACCGTTCTTCGTGATATGCATGACATCAAGGTTGTGAGGCACGCGGTGGATCTTCGATGCTGACAAGTCGGAAAACAGACCTCGTTTTCCATACCTTGGCCAGCTCTGGCGCCTTCGCTTCTTTCGGCTCTGGCGCCTTCGCTTCTTTCGGCGGTGGGCGGTCTTTCCAATTTTTCAACAGCTCGTCTATTTCCTCGCCGCTCCTACGTACGCAGTTTTAGTGATTCGGTTTCACCATCGAACAGATCCTTGCGTTTCCTCCACGGGTCATCGTCGAAAGCCACCTTCGATGTCCCATGAACACGGTTTTCGAGGCCGAGATCTCTATCTGGCTGGCGTCGTTGTGTCATCCATGCACCTTACGCATCCGGAAGATCCAAGTGGACTACACCTGCCCAGAGATATCCGTAACCGGAATAGTCGTGCACCGTGAAGTGAGCTGCGGCTCTCGCAGAAAATATTCTTTCTCTGGCGTCCACATTATTTAGCGTTTTCCACAGCGTGTCTAGCTCCTCCTTCAGTAGCCCGAATCTGAGTTGATGTCGTTCCTGGTTGTTCGGACCTTCAATTAGCATACTCATGTGAATGTACTTCCTCTTCATGCACAACCAAGAAGGTTGTACATCCACACAAACACAGACCAGTGCTATGTGTGCTTCTCACTGCTGCCAAGCGGATTGACTCACATTGGATTTTCGCGCCTACACGATGTTCCTTGGATCCTTCCCAAATTCTGGGTCTTGAAGTTCAACGCCCTTGGCTCGCATCCTTAGGGTGACTCAACATCTTGTCTTTTTATCTATCTCCGGATCATTTCCGTCATCTTCTTCTTCTTCTCCCTATCCGGCGTGCTGTAGCGGAGGCTTCTACCTTAGGGTCCATGAAATACCGCTGGGCGGACGAGGTGATGGGAAAGTACCACACCACTTTTAGAGGAGCTTTCTTCCTCTTCTTATCGAGTGGCGCACCGCTACGGACATATGGTGACTCAGCGTGCTCGTCCCGATAAATGATGCAATTGTTCATGCACACATGGTATTTCGCGTCGCGGTAAATCCAGAGGACACTACGATTTTCTTCGCCTCCTCCAAACTGGTGGGGCACTTGTTCCCCTTGGGAAGGCGTTCGTGCGAGAATGACATATTCTCGTCGAAGCATCGTCGGTCATTTGTGTTTACCTTCATCTCGAGCCATGGCGTTACTTTCGAGGCGGGTATCCTCGGCTGCATCCTTCATACATTGTAGTAACCCGCGTCTAACTCAAGTTGATCCATCTTGGCTTTCTCTCGGCGGCAGCTCTTGCGTTATCCGTGCAGCTTGCGAAGCAGCTCTTGAATATGAGGTCTGCACCCAGCCCCATCGATGGTCGGCGATTACGCTCTCACTCCGCCCGGCATCATCATCTTCATGATCATGCCCGTAATGCTGCTCCGGCATCTTCCTCATCATCATGTCCTGCATCTTCTACATGATGCGTATGTGTACAACATCACCGTCGTGATCATCTCACAGGATTCTTCGTCTTCTCGCTTGCTTAGAAACGCGGTGGTTGTCTTGCTGCCCTTCCTCATTTCTTGCGGCCCCCATGGGCGACTTAGTATCATCTTCATCACCTTGCCACCGATAGCCATCCATGAAACCACGCAAAAGCAGGTGGTCCCTTACCTGCCGGAATCGGAGTCGCAATAAGGCTCTTGACTTGCATCTTCGACCGGACATCTTATCTCCGTCTCGTTCTTTTGAAGCATCTCGACGCGGACCTCAAAAACCTATTCACGATGCCTTCCGGTCATCGTGCGGACCATCAGTCGCTTCTTGAGTAGAAACAAAGCGATATTTTAGAACCAAGAAAAAATTTGGCATGACTTTCCCTAAAATAGGACCAAAAAGAATGCTTAATGCCAAAATTCTGCTTGAAGCGGAAATGAATCAACATTCCGGCAAAATATTGGCAACTATCGCATTTCAAATACGGTACACCTCCAAACACAAACACATATGCAACACCACAAACATATGCAACACCACGAACATACATAGATCTAGCTAGGCCATAAAAAGTGCATGTGCACATTGTTGTAGGGAGAACAACATAAATATAGCTTCCCCTTACTTACCTATCAAAACAAAGTAATTTAACCACTTAATTTGAATGAATCTATGGTGGAAATGAGGTGAAAAAGAGGAGGCACCGAGACAAGGAGGGAGGTGGAAGAATGAAGTGGGGAGAAAGTGAGTGTGGGTAGGAGAGGCTGTCAAAATATCTTGTTGCTGCCCACTTACTAATGGCGCACCAACTCTAAATCGCCATTAGTAATCCAGGTTACTAATGGGGCAACTTAGGTGGTGCGCCATTAGTAGTTTTAAAATAAAAAAACATACTAATGGCGCCTTTGTTCCACGATGCGCCATTACTAGTTTAAACTAGTAATGGCGCTTGCGGTGGAGCAGATCTTGTATAGTAGACTACAAAAAGGAATTAAAAATATAATAAAAAACATTAGCGCACTTAGTGGCGCGCCACTTTCCGGCAGTGCGCCATTACTAGATTACAACTAGTAATGGCGCCTTGAGTCTGAATCATCATTAGTATCATTGGGTGCACTAGTTCAAAAAATTTTTGATACTAATGGGCGCACCTTGAGCCAGTGCACCATTAGTAGTTTCAACTCTAATGGCGTGTCGGATGGTGCTGCACCATTAGTATATACTAATGGCGCACAAGCTTATGCTGATGGCGCCGTGGTGTCAATCCATCTATAGCCCTTTTTTCTAGTAGTGGGATGAGCAGGTAGGCGGTGGAGGGTGGCCGTGGAGGGTGGTTGAGCAGCAGGACCCCATGGTGTGGAGGCTGGATGAACAATAGGCGGTGGAGGGGTGCCCGTGGAGAGGTGTGGTTGAAGAAGTGGCGGTTGCGTGGCCTTGTGATGGAGAGCTGGATGAGCGAGGGAGCCGTGGTGGGTGGAGGAGGTCGGCGATAGCGCGTGGAAGCGGAGGAGGTCGGCGGTGGAGATGGACAATATCCGTGGAGTCGGTTTTTGCGGTGCGCCCACCCCTCCGATGAGCAGGACCCCGTTTACGTGGTAGGAGGTCCGTTTAAATCCGTTTCTTGATCGGCACACCTCCTCGATCAGCGAGGAACCCACTGTGGAAGTCATCAGCCGTGGATCTCGGGTGGGGGTCTGGCTATCGCGTCTAGGCGGATGGATAGCAGGAGATAAGGGACACCATGTTTTACCCAGGTTGGGCCCTCTTGATGGAGGTAAAACCCTATGTCTGCTTGATTAATATTGATGATGTGTGTTACAAGAGTGGATCTACCACGAGATCAAAGAGGCTAAACCCTAGAAGCTAGCCTATGGTATGATTGTTGTTCCTCCTATGGACTCACTGACCGTCCGGTTTATATAGGCACTAGAGGGCTAGGGTTACACAAAGTCGGTTACAAAGGTAGGAGATCTACATATCCAATGTCGCCAAGCTTGCCTTCCATGCCAAGGAAAGTCCCATCCGGACACGGAGGCAGAAGTCTTCAATCTTGTATCTTCATAGTCTTGGAGTCCGGCCTATGATGATAGTTAGGCTATCCGGACACCCCTAGTCCAGGAACTCCTCGAGTAGCCTGAACCAGGCTTCAATGGCGATGAGTCTGGTGCGTTGATTGTCTTCGGCATTGCGGCGGGTTCCTCTCTCGAATACTTCATAGAAGGTTTTGAACACAAGGATAGTGTCGGCTCTGCAAAACAAGTTCCACATAACACCGTAGAGAGAATAATTTTTGCACAGATCTGCGGCGTATTCATGACGTGACATCACACCACAGCAATGAAGCCTTTATATGAATCATTTTTATTATTCCACCTCAGCGTGTTTAGCGAGGCGGTTTCCTTAGAGCGTCTTATCAAAGCGTGGATCGTGCCCCCTTATTAAGGTTTCTCATCAATACAGACGTGGGTAACCCAACCATGCCCGTTGGCCTGCCTTCTCTATCAAGCGAGTCCTAATCAACCACGGGGTGGGCTCTTGGTATTCAAGCTCTTTATAGATGACACCAAGGCCTCCTCTTCTTCACACCCTCCATCGAGGTTAGCCTCGCCTTGAGTTCAACACCCAAAGCTTGATTCAGTAACCCGGACTTTCGGCGATGTCGGCTCCGAAGGCAACCACGGCGATGGATGTCTTCCTCCGCCACGAGAAGAAGATGTGCTAAAGCTGCGAGAGCTAGGTATCGGCCGGTGAGATCTCGCATAGGCTGCCTGCTCGAGGCAGGTCATTCCCTCTCAGAGCCCAGCCCGAGAGCGGTGTTCGTGTCCCACTTCCTTGAGTTTTGGCTTCCAGATGGACCCCTTTGTGCGAGGGCTCATGTTTTATTATGGGCTTGATTTCCATGACTTGTATCCGAGTCCATCCTCCTTATCTCGTCATTCATTTATGGTATGAGGTCTTCCTCCATATTCCCCCCACTTTGGATTGTGGCTCAAGACCTTCAAGGTGGAGCAAAAGATGATCAGGGGCAGCAAAGCGGAGTGCTTGGAGCGGTCATAAGAAAATGTCTTGATGCTCAAGTGGCCGGAGCTCTTTCAAGAGGAGCTTGGTTGGCAGCAGGAGTGGTTTTATATCACCGCTCCAGGGGCACCAAATGGGCGGTGCTCCTGCCTTCCGCTCCAGGTCCACCATGGGCTGGCATCATGGGTCAACAAGGGGCTCGGCCAGGGGCCGTCCAGGGACATTCCCTGCTGAGGGCCGTGTTCGAGATCTCCGGAAGAGGGATCAATCTGGTTGCGATGGCGCGGGTTATGGTGATCCGGCGCCTTCAGCCACCTGCAAGCGTCGCCCCCTCACTTTGTGGAATTCAATCCGGAGGGACCACGAGCTCTCCAAAATTTTATGGGCACGGCGCTTGCGTGGAGATGTATGAACTGTTCTTGGATCACAAGAGAAGTGTGGGACTTGACCGAGGGCAGGGACTAAGCTCAATCGCCCGGATACTCAAGTAAGTAGTCCTGTAACGGACAAGCTGTTCATTCATTTATTTCATATATATGCCCTTTAAAGGACCGTTTCTTGAGCAGGAGTGGATAGACAAAGCAAAGTTAATAAGGTGTCAGCTCCTCTCCGAGACACAATGGCGGATCCCATGTTGACCAAGATGTTGAAGGTCGGCCTTTTGAAGAAAGGCGAAGGGGGCCAGGGAAACAACCGCCTCTGCGAAGGAGGATATCAAGGAAGGAGGATTAAGAGTCCCATACGAGGAGAGAAGGACAGCTTGAAGATCCGGAGGTCAAGGCCTCAAAGAGGGAAGGAATCTTGGCGGAGAGTCGGTGGGAAGTAACCAGCCGCGCATTATTTCCCCAAGGATCAGCCCTCCATAGCCAATAGTAAGTAAAAGAGGGTCTTGTAAATAAGGAACATCCATGTTTTATTCATGAGGATAACGAAATTGTACCTTGTAGTTTGGACTTCAGCCCTTCTCGTGAGCTTCGTCTTGAGGATCTTCTTAGGAGATGATGGAGGCAACGCCTCCACTGTCGCACCCTCATGTAGGCGGAGACGACCGGAGGTGTGTCGTCGCGGAGGTTCCCCAAGTCGGCGGGGCGGAAGGTCAGGCGCCAAGTGGCGTCTTGATCGGAGGAGGTGAAGGATCTGCTTTCGGGCGGCTATTCGAGAGGATCACCGTGCTCTAATGGATACGGTGATTGAAAAATGCATCCAGCGGAGAGAGAGATTGCATGAAGCCGTCGAAGCTTCTTGGCGGGGGTTTGAAATGCTGTAAAATGATGTACCTTCGACAGGTTATGCATATAAAATCATACAATATAGATAGTAGCCCACGAGACTTGGTATGTTGTCAAAATTGACAATGTGCGAGATCAAATTCTCGATTATAACATATCGCGCTCTCGAGCAGGTGGCGGCGCGTCGAAACCGAACCGGACTGCTGAATATGCCGAACTAAAGCGGCAACAGCGAGGCGGATCACGGACATCGCATTTGGTGAATAAGCGGTTTGATGAGTCACAAGGTATCACGACCTCTATCACGGACACCTTGTAAGGGCTTAGCGCCCATGTCTTCTTGTTTGTATTCTTAATGCGGATGGTGCAGCTGCAGTGGAGGAGCTCTTGGGTAGAACTTCGCTGGCGAAAGAAACAAGCAAGAATTAGTAATGTGGCCCTTTGTAAAAGCGGCGAGAGAGCTAGAAAGCTGAGCAGGCTGCTCGCCTTGCCAAAGCAAAGAGAGATGGCGATATGGCCAAAAGTTAAGGAACACTACCGATCGCTCGCAGTTCTTGAAAAAAGGCGTCAAAGCGGAACAAGAAGACCTAAAGAAGGCGCCGCGAATCGAGAATGCCCAATTGGCTTTGAGAGCTGCCAAGGAGGGCTGAGTCGGGGCCGGGGCAATTCTTGCGACTGGAAAACCGTTTACCGCTACTGGAGGAAATATCTGAGATCAAAGTATGCTCAGTTGGATAAATTGTGGAGTTAGGAAGATGCTTATCTGGACTTGGCGGCGGCGCTTTATGGATCGGATTGAAACGCATCGGGGCGAAGAGGCACAAAGGAAAAAGCTATATTAGTCGCAATTCGCCATAGTCCGGGCGTCCTCACGCTGACATGCGTCGGTTGGCGAGCGGGCGAAACTGAATCGATTGTCGGATTTGCCATGAAGCATGTCTTGACTCACTTGTGGCGGACGGACCCCAGCCGAAGAAGCTATTTTGGTTTAGTGCAGCAGTTTCTTGAGTGCGGTGCAGCGTCTCGGCGCAATGAAGCGATCGGGATGTATTGAGGGCGCGGATGGCTCTTGCCCGTGTCAAGGCATCTTGGGCGAGAGATGAAGGCCAGCGGCGTTGCATCCGGGTTCGGACGAGGCCAGGGTACACTTGGCACTACTTTGAAGAAGTCCTCTTGGCGCTTTCGTTTAATAGAGCGCCGCGGTCGAAGGATATTATGTTTAAATGACATGTATGATTTGTGAAAACAATGTTTCAATGTAATATAAGTGCTTTTTTATACTTGTGTGTTCAAGTAGTAAACTACTCCTGTCGGCTGTTTATGTATATGTGTATATAACACGAAAGATGGCAGTCCTTGGCTTATTTACGCACATAGTGCGGGGTGTTTGAAAAAAAGTGCTTTTCACATAATCCAACGTCTTGGTCACATGTAAGGAGGTGATAGCGTAGCAAACGAACAGCAGGACTATAATGCTTTATCACTTTCACTTAGCCATAGGGAGTTCGGTGGGGCTACTATATAGCCCACAGAACCGCGGCACTCTCTCCGAATTCAGAATGCGTATGTGCCGACCAGAAAACGGTCCTTCGTTAATGCGGAGGAATCCTAAACATTCACAGTGAAATGTCAGTGGTTGACCATCTCTCGCTATATCATGACAGTTAGTTTTCGGCTTTCTCTACTAAAGTGCTTTCTTGGCCGAACGGGGCAGCTGTCATGATGAGTTCTCCACGGTGCAGCGTTAGCGTGAAAGCGGGCGTGAGGCAACAAAACACGAGGCGAGGCAACCCAACATTTGACCAAAGACATGATTGGAGATGATGCATATAAGGCCTAACTCGAGGCCATGCGAATACTCCCTAAGGTATTCGGTCTTTATGAAAATGGTCAGAATAATGCCCTAAGCCCACAATTGTCTAGGTACACATAAAAATTCTGGTGTGGCCAATGCCAAAGCACCAGCCTCCTCCTCGGTTATATTAAGGAACGAGGGGATGTATATCAAAAAGAGGCAGATGAAAAAAAGGTTTACCTGAGGTCTTAGTCGAAAAGAATCCTTACAGCGGGTCCCTCTGCGTCTGCGCTGTGTCTCTGTTGTCTTGCATTATCACGGGCCAGATGTATAGCCGTTGTTCATCTGTAAAGAGAGGAACTTAGTTTGAAAGAAAAAGGTGCGTCACTGAAAGGTGTACTTAATATTAAATAAGCGAATGCAGTTGAAGAATTAAATAAAATTGAGCTTTATTGTCTCTTGTTATACATGTATCACGGCCTAAGTATGTGGGGTATGCGCTAGTAAGCGCTGACTTCGTCTAGCGAAAGTCGGGGTTTGAATAACCGATTCGAGGTTCTTTGCCTAGCGAGCGGATAAACGTAAATTTGTCAAGGCGGTCTCCGTTCTTCCGTGCTCAAGTGACATAATACTTCCTTTTAGCGAGATGATGCCGCGTGGACCGGGCATTTTAAGTGTTAGAGATGCATAATCGGTATTGCGTTAAGCGGGCAAAAGCATGCGCATCGGTAGTGCTTAGGCGCTACTTTTGAATGAGGCGATGGGAGTAGTGCTTTCCGCGGCGGGGGTTGTCGGATGAACCGAACACAACCTCTAGTGAGTGCGAGCTGTATATAATAAAGAAGGCTGGCGTCGGTCCTTTGAAGGAACTGCTTTGCTATAGCGAATTTTGGTGGGTTCTATCCCCATTATCGGGACGGTGTCCTGGTATGGTGGAGTGCTTGCTTGTGTGTTATCACATGAAGTGAGTTCACTTGTTTTGACTTCTAGTGGGAAAGTCCTTTGTTTTCCGAGTTCTGCTTTTGGGTTTACGTCACTTTCACTTGGTGTGTGAGCCCCTTGTGTTAGCGTTAAGTCGGCGGACTGTGAAGACCCAACAATCTCTGCGGGTATGGTTTGCGGGCTTCCGGAGTACCATGTATTTAGCACGAGTCTATCCAGAGATCTTGTTTAGGTTGGATAGCTCATCCTGTTATTATCCTTTAGGAGGCGTGTCTTGTTGTTGGCGAGAGCTTTTGAATCCGGCGTTGACGCCCGTACTATTTAGGCCATTTTCCTTATTAAGTATGATCTTTTACGCATCGTGATTTCCCATTTCTATCCCTGATTTGGATGTACTCGGGTCGCTGGTCTTTGCATCTAGCCAGCGGCTGTCTTCCCTAGCATAAGCGGGTCATGAGAGCTTGTTAATCTGGCCATTGTTCTTGGCTTTTCTTGGCGAGGTGTCTGCGAGCCACTCGTCTCGGGCGTTGTGTTTGAAAGCTGCTAAGGCTTGGCGTCCAGGACGATCGACTATTTAGTTCTTTTAGGAAGGAACCTGTTCTAAATTTCGAGGCTGACTCGGGCTGTTGAGTTATGTGACTTAGATCGTCTGCGTCCGGGAGGCGGGCGTGGAAGTCCCCTGAAAATTTTCGAAATGCATCCTCGAGCTCTTCCCGGCTTCAATGGTATTTTGGAGGGCTTTTAAGCCAATGCCGAGCTAGCCCTTTGAGTTTAAGGGGGTAAGTATTTTTCTGGCGTGGAGATCATCTCCTCTAGCCATGTGTATGTGGAGATGTAATCCTCGATCCGAGACTCGAGGGTCTATTGTTACGTGAGTATGCCACTATGTTTACAGGTTTGAATCATTTGGAAGTTCATGATCCGGCACCTCATCGGTGTGAAACATAGGGGTGTGCAGCGCCCTATATTGGGTGTGCGTGGTTTTGAATTTAGGCGTGTTGCATTGCTTTGTGGCGTGCTTTCTTTGCCCATAGATGGACCCTAACTGGGCCATCCTTTTGATGTGAATCCTTAGGTGGACCGTAGGAGGTCCGTTTCCTCCGTTTTGCGATGCGCCCACCCTCGATCAGCGGGACCCCGTTTCGGTATGGGAGTCCGTTTCCTCCGTTTTCGCGATGCGCGAGCCCCTCCCTCAACGGGACCCCGTTTTGAGCGTGGCGGTCAAAAACAAACTGTTCCTCCGTTGTGTGGTATGCGAGCCTCGTTTCCATTGCATGTTCCGTCCAAGCCTCCCGATGAACATGACCACGCATTTCGTTCGACCCAACGGTTGGCTCCCCATGAACCTGAGCGGCGGCGATGTTTCTCCATTCCGACCCAGCCATATGCGTATGCGCGATAGGCGTTAGAACCCTACCGTTATATGCGTGCGTTGGCGTTTTCTTTTCTTGCACCCTACGCGGTATGCGCGTGTACATACTACGTCGCGCCTCTCTCACCGACACATGTGCGCCTCTACATCCACCGGTATATATACGTACCGCGATCGCGACAGAATGACAACTCTCGTGCGCTTCGACCGAGGTGGGTCCATTATCGAGCACTTCCTTGTGTGCAAAAGTGTAGCTGGTGGGTCCGGCGATCGAGAAGCGAATCGTTTTCTTTGCGGATGCACTTCCTTGCGTGCGAAGGTGTAGCTGGTGGGTCCCGGCGATCGGGGAAGCGTTTTTCACGAAATATGGTGGCCCGTCCGGTGGGTCCCCGCTGTCGGTGGAGGAATAATTATTTTGCGGCGTAATAAAGGCGCTTCCTTCTTTGTGGCGTGGACCCGGCTGTCGACCTCTCCGCGTATAGTCCCGTCCGATGGATGCGTTCCTTGACCCGCGTTGACCACGCGGCGCCAAAACGCAGGCGGTGGGCGGCGCGGGAGCCTAGGAAGGGGCGATGTGGGCCGGGAAGGCAGTGGATGCTTACAGGTAGAAAATCTGAGGTTCTGGTTGCTGCGGTGTGAGGCTGCCGTCGCCGAGAATAACAAGGGGTGTGGGTGAGTAGAGGATGGCCTGCCAGCGGTGGGAGTAGTAGGGGCGGTGAGGGCTCCGCTGCGCGCAACTTGGCCCCACACGGGAGGCAGAGAGCACGAGCCACGACCGGCGGCTGGTTTGGCGGTGGAGCAGAAAGACTGAGGTTGAAGAAGCACTACGGCGTTGGATGGACATCGTCACAGTCACTAGAGCTAGAATCGTGCATATTGACTAAGTTGACAAAGCCCTCCGTCCCGTCAACTTAGTATGCCCTAAATCAACCTGCCACTATCTGGGTCCCAGCTAACGGGGGTATTCATTTTTTTTGTGTGTAATAGGAGGCACTTCCTTGCGTGCGAAGATATAGGCTGGTGGGTCAGAACTGTCGTGATGGTAATGTTTTTTAGCGAAATCTGAGGCCCTTCGGTGGGTCCCGATGTCGGTGGGCGAATCATTATTTTGTGCGTAATAAGGAGGCATTTCCTTGCATGCGGCCGTGGACCCAGTATCGGCCTCTCCCGTACATTCCGCCAGATGCATGTCGATCGTTGACCACGTTGACCAGGCAGCGCAGAAGCACCGAGGCGGTGGGCGTGGCGAGGCCTAGGAAGGGAGCGACACTGACGAGGAAGACTCATCAATTGTTTCCCCGCGGAGAATCTGTTGAGCGAGGGTTCTTGGTTCGTCTGCCGTCGCCGGAGAATAACGGCAGGCGTGGGTGAGTAGAGGATGGCTAGGCCAGCGATGGGAGTATGGTGGAGGCGGTGAGGCCTGTCAGCGGCGTCAAGCTGACCATGGGGAGGAGGAAGCGAGCAGTCCCGCCGGCGCTTGTTTGGCTGTTGGAGCGAGGAAAGCGAAGATTGAAGAAGCCACGGCGGCCGTTGGATGGCCATCCAACGATCCTTGCTTAATGCATCAACCTTTTTAGGAAAGCCTCAAATCTGTGGAAAAGCAGCATACATCCCATCTGCCATTATTTCTAATAATTTACAGCCCATTTGCTAATTCTTAAGGTTTTTTGGAGCCCATATTCTTTTTGTTAGCATTACAACCCATATTGTGGCCACGGTTAAAAATTATCTGAAATTTTGCATATTTGGTCTTGATCGAACTGTTTTTAATCCGAAATTTGACTCACCTTCAAACTGATTTTAAAACTAAATGTATATCAATATAAAATCAACAAATTCTCCGCATAAAAATTAATGTAATTTAAAATCTAAAATAAAAAAAGATATTTGAAACTAATTGCTGCTTTGATGTGTTTTAAAATGTACAACCCATTTCTCATTCTTGATGGGCCATTTTCTCGGCCAGTAGAGAAAGCTCTCCTCGTCTTGAAAGATTTGCAGCCTGCCAGGGCACGACAAGCGACTTACTTGGCAAATCACAAAAAAAGCGGGTTGTGGCCGTGAACCCGGTATCGGCCTCTCCACGTCTGATACTCTTCGATGGAAATGGTTCCTTGACCATGTTGACCACGCCCTTGTGAGAGCACCCTGGCGGTGGGCAGCGGAGAAGCCTAGGAAGGGAACGAGGAGCAGGAAAACCGCAGCGGTGGAAGCCAGCGGAGGAGAATCTGAGGTTCCTTGGTTCGGCTGCGGTGTGAGGCTGCCGTCGCCGAAGGCCTGGCGATGGTGGGAATAGTAGGGGTTGTGGAGTCCTCCATGCCCACGGCCTGGCCACAGGAGGCGAGGCAGGAAGCCACGGCCAAGCCTTGGTTTGGCGGTGGAGCAAGAAGACAAGAGGTTGAAGAAGCACTCTGACCATTGGATGGACATCGTCACGGTCACTAGAGCTAGAATCGTTCATATTGACTAAGTTGACAAAGCCCTTCGTCCCCGTCAACTTAGTAGGCCCTAAGTCAGCCTCCACCAAGGTGGGTCCCGGCTAGCGAGGAGTATTCATTTTTTGTGCGTAATAAGGAGGCACTTCCGGTGGGTCAGTGACAAGGCAATGAGGCGTTTTTCGCGAAATCGGTGGCCCGTCGGGTGGGTCCCAACGGTCGAGAGCAAGCGTTTTTTCGCCAAAATCGGTGGCCCGTCCGGTGGGTCCCTGCATCGTCGGTTGGAGGAATCATTATTTTAGCGTAATAAGGAGGCACTTGCGTGGCCCGTGGACCCATCGAGACTCTCCGCGTATAGTATACTTCGATGGAAGTGCGTTCCTTGACCACGTTGACCTCGTAGCGTTCCATTGCATGCATGCGTCCATGGGCGTGGTCGTCCCCTGTCGACCTCTCACGTCTGGTCATCTTGGAGATGACTCTCGGTTATTGACCACGTTGACCACCGTGCGGCGCACCTAAGTGGAGCGACCGGAGATGGGGAAAGCGGGGCGTGGAGTCGCGAGATGGAAGGGTGGGAAACTTCAGCTGGTTGGTCTTGCGGCGGCACGGCAGCGATGCCATCCCCGAGAGACATGGTAAACGAGAGGTTGAAGAAGAAGCGCGGTGTTGGATTAACGTCAATGGTCCGGCTGCTAGAATCATTTGTTGATTAAGTTGACAAAGCCGTGCGTACCGCGTCAAGCTTAGCAGGCCCACAAGTCGATCACCGTCAGCGGGTCGGCTGTCAGCAGGATGAATAATTTTTTCATAAAACAAGGAGGCACTTCCTTGATGCGAAGATACAGCCGGTGGGTCCCAGCTGTCGGTGGAGAAACATTTTTCAGCTTAATAAGGAGAACTTTCCTTTGCGTGCGACCATGGACCTCGTGGGTCCCGGCCGTCGAGCTCTCCACGTATAGTCCTCTTCCAATGACTCTCGTTTGTTGACCACGCCGCACCGAACACACGGCGGTGGGGTGGCAATAGCGAGCCCAGACAAGGCGACTGGGGAGATGGGAAAAGCAGCGGCGGTGGAGTCATTGATTGAGAGGAGGAAAGGTTATAACTGGTTACTGTTGCAATTCATATCAAACTCAGGTTCACGGGACACGTTCATATTCATAGCCAACATTCACTATCAACAACTCAAAAGATTCATATATACACAAGCTCAGCATATCTATGCATCCAAATGATTGATAGATCACGACAATATTCATACATAATTCACAAAAGATTCAGATATACACATGTTCGGTATGTTTATGCATCCAAATGATTGAGATCACAGCCAATATGATCCATGGACGAACTTTAATTACCTAGGAGTGCAGACTGGTAAATGGTGTTCAATCGGTACTTCTTGCTAAAATTAGTTCTTGTCGAGTAAACTTTCGAGTACATAAGAAGCAACCAGACAATCTGAACTTTGCTTGTAGGTTTATCCTCAAATAGTGGCCTCGTGCGAGCGGAGGTTTGAGCAACTTGGCCACTACTTTCATCCAACTAGTTCTTGGCTCATCTTGGTCTGTATCTCGCCAAAATTCTACATTACCTGCAGAAAGGAGGCGGTTGAAAAATGAACCACCAAATTTTTTGTGCAGTTCAAGCTGAAATGGAGCATCCTTGGCGTGCGAGACTGATTAAGTGCCGAGATGAATATCTGCGTCAACCAACTTTTCTAGAATCTTTAGACTCCATGCCATATAGTTAGCTACCATATGTGCCGATAACCAAAAGGCACAAGTTGGGACCAAAAAGAGCTGGACTGCGTTTTTCGGGCTATGCACCAAGCAATATTTTGGCGGTCACTCTCTAATACTTGGAGTTTGACAATTGGTTGGCGCTGGTTGATACTCGAATGAATATAGGCACTTCTTGTCAACATCGATGCTTATGCGAGTGAACTTTGGAGTACATAGCAGCAGCATAAGTACATCCATCGGATCATTTTGTGCAGTTCTCTGAAATCACCCGATGTAATGATTTGCTGTGAGTTCGGGCTCCAAATTACTCCTTTATGAAATCGGCAAGCAGTAGCACAATACCAAATTACCAATACATATGCAGGCACAAAAATCAGGATAAAGACCAGTACCAACCTTGTGTGAGGTAGCATATCAATTACTATTTCCTTTGATTGGAAGCGAGATAAGCCAATGACGACAAAAAGGAAGAAAACAAGCGGATATTAGCGGTGACAGGGAAAGGATGGAAGCTATCGAGGCAATGAAGCAGAAGTTTTTGTGCAGTTCCACAAAATCGAGCATCCTGTTGGCACATATATTGAGAGAGTGAGATTCTTGTAATAGTGGGACTAGTTGATGAAACATACACTAACAAATAGAAGCACCCTCATTATCTTAATGGGTAAAGTTAGCAACATAGTAGTCTTGCTTAAAGAGAGGTATTAGTTTATTTAATCGGTTCCAATTAGCTCAACTCAACACTCAAAGCATTGCCATTTATCATAGGTTGCAAAACTTAAAAGTGCAAAGATAAAGGAGTTTCTCATGAGTGATGTACGATACAAATAGAGATGATGACAAACTAATATGGATGAAGGCCTTGGGCCCATACCAACTGGAAAAAAATCTTATTCATGTAGTCCCATAAGAGATGATAAAGCACTCCTGGAATCACACAATAGTATATATTTTGTGCACTTCAAATGTATGGTTGAAATCACTCTTGTTTACGAGTGCTTTGAGATTATATCGAAAGATTATCAAGAACTTCCAGCGAGAGTTAAAGCCTTTGGTTGGGATATAGTTCATTGTATTGTCTTGTGTAGTTCCACTAAAATGTATGATTGGCACAACATGATCCTGTTTGCACAAGTAGGAACAAGGTGAAACCTTCATTAGCTTAGTGAAGCAGGAGGAAGACATTAGCATATTACTCAAATAGTAGCATCAAATTCATGATGGACAATCATAAAATATTGCCTCATTGAACCAATGGCAATAAATTGACATACAAAACAATAGCACTATTATGTCATGACACTAATAATATTCCTCCTGCTCCACCACATGATTCACCTCCATAGACAAACATTCACGTACATGATTCAACATAGGGTCCTACTAAAGATTTGTTTAACTCCAACAGGAAAATTAGGCGATAATAAATTAGTGGTACTTAAGTGCTCCTAATTAATTAAGTGAGACATCGAAGTGGAAGGGCTCACGGAGGATCGTCTCACATGTAAGGTAATCGTTCTTGGAGCCCTTGAATAGCCTCGGTTGAGGCCTCAGCTTCGACAAGATCGCCTTAGCACATTTATTCTTCTTCTTCTTCCTCTTCATGCTATGTTTCTCTTTCTCCTCACGAGTTGGTGAAGCCAAGTACATGATTGGCCTTCTAATTCAGAATTGGTTTTGTCGGTGAGGGAGTACAAGTGTGTTGGCGTTAAGGAGCAGGGATCCCAGACTTGCTGCTGCGGCACTTCTTGGCGTGGCTCGAAGGAGGCTCGGCCCTGGCCTATCTTCATCTCATAAGCTCAAGACCCTCATGAGGGCCAAGACTCCTGAGGCGGGCGACAAGGAGCTTCCTCGAGCCGCGGCCTCGTCCCGGGCTGGCTCGTGAGGCGGAGAGTTCAAGGCAGGGTACCTCGCGAGGTGCCCATGGCGCAAGCCATGACGACAAAGGCGCCCAGCCCCACAGCGTCTCCTTTCCTCTTTGGTGCAAAGGGAAAAGCCTTGAGCGAGGCATCAAGCAAAGGCATCCGTTTCGGTGCAACAAGACCAAGACCAGCCCAGCAGCTGGAAGGAGTCATTAATGGAGCCCAAGCAGGCGTCATCACGAGCCTTTGGCGGCGAGGACCAACTTTAGTCAGGATAAGTGTACCCGCTGTTCCCCTTCAAAATGGCCAATTGTTGGCGCCTTTCCCGCTCAATATTAGGGAAGAGGCCCGGGCCTTCGCCTATAAATAGGAGTAGCCGCCCCAGGCGGGGATCGGATCCTCATCAAAGAAACCAGTAGCTAGAACAGCTGAACACCACCTAGCAGTTCATCACAGCGCCAGAACAGACCCTCATGAGGCTGTTCTTCCATGTCTTGTTTCCTCATCAGCCCAAGAGGCAATCCACCACACCACAAACTAGAGTGGTATTACACCACAGCGGTGGCGAACTAGTATAAATCTTGTGTCTCTTGTGCTGTTCGTTAGTAGTTTAGGTCCCTGCGATTGGCGAGTGCAGGCGGTGGAGAGTCGAATCTCCTGGCGCACCCTAGTGTTGAACCTCAAGGATCTGCGAACCGAAATCCGACATTTAGGCGCGCCCGGTAGGGAATGTGCGGAATCTACCTTTAAATGCATCGTTCTTCCTCGACCACGCAACCATATCGGCGCCCGTCGAGAACGTGTCGGCGCCCGAGCCGCCCTCGCCTCCCATATCGCCCAAACAGCTCCCGTCGGCGGCGCCCTCGTCGTTCCCGTCATCTGTCGTCGCGCCGCCACCGGCCCGGCGAAACGGCAACAACATCGTCAACACCCGTCCATTAAGCGGGGCGGCCCATACCGCCATACGCCGCTCACCCCGCTGGTTCTTAAATCACCGCGCGCCCAGCAGCAGCATGAAACCCGAGCTGCACTCATCGCGACAAGCGAGCTCTGCGCTACCGCCCGGTCGGCAGCGTCTCTGAAGAATGGCTCGACCGAGTCACCGAGCTTCGTCCGGCGCTGCGAAGCGCCCCGCGCCGTCCGTCTCATTGCCGCACTTCGCCCCGTATGAGCGATAGAGGCTCAGGCGCCTCGGCCGCCTCCTCCTCAAGAAAAGCGCCCACAGCCCCAAAGCGTCTGCGGCCTGGCCGGAACCGTTCCGCCGAGCGCCGCAAGCAACAAGCAGAATTGTCAAAGTTCTCGCCCACAAGAAGCTGCTGGCGCTCCTGCTCCGGCACGTCAAGACCTGCGCTGCCCCGGCCCGCGGGGGGAGCGCTGAAACCAAGCTCTCGTCGTCCAGGGCCCCAGCGGCCATGGCGGGCTGGCGGCGCCTTCACCTCCGAGCCCGCGGCGTTGCGTGGCCGCCAAGTTCAAGCAGACCTGCCTCCTCGCTTCTGGCGGCACGGCTGACCCTCGGAGTTCCTCCAGCTCTGAGCTGGGCATCGAGCTGCCAGCGGGGATGAAAAGGTCATGGCGAACTGGTTTCCCATGGCGCTCAGAGATGGAGCCCGCACGGGCTCTGAATCGGCCCCAGGCACGATCCTTCTGGGCGAGATCTTACCCGCTTCGCCAACTTCGAGGGTACTCGCGACCGGCCACCGCCGTGGCGACATCGCCGAATCAAGCAGCAGCGGAAACCTGCAAAAGTACATCTAAGCGCTTCAACAACGCGCCTCAAGATCGCAGGTAGCGGAGGAGGCCATCATCTCTGCCTTCTCCGGCTGGCGTGCGTGACGTCAAGATGAAGGAGGCTGGCGATGCATGAAGATCTGTGCACCTCCACAGGAACTGTTCAACTTGGCGCCCAAGTGCGCGAGGGAGCGAGGCGCCTCTCCTCCTCGAGCTGCACTGCCGCGGATCGAAGAACAAGTCCAAGGCCAGGGCGTGAAGTGCAAGGGGCTGCAGTACTCACGGCCAAACCAGGGCACCATGAGGCGAGATCAGCCGAGTCCTCAAGGAAGCCGGTCTGCGTGTACCACGACCTCCACACCCTAACACCAATGAATGCCAGAGCTCTGGGCGTCACGTGAAGGAAGGGTCGTGAGGCGCCCGGCCTTGGCCAGCCGGGCCTGACCTCGAGGGGAGGAAGGAATCACGGGGCCATTTGGGAAGACCGCGGCCCAGCGCCAAGGGTGGCCCGCGACCAACCTCGTGAGGACCCGGCAGCAAGACCCACCTCGCGAGGGATGTTGGAGGATCAGCCTCGTGAGGATCGCCCATAGGGAGCATGAGCTTCCCTCATTGCCGCCGCCGCCAAGGAGAATCGAGGCCGTCATCGGGGCGAGGGTGGGGGCTTCCGAAGCGCGTGCGATCGCTGCATCTGGGCGGAGCTCAAGCCCCAGCCTCTGGCGCATCTTCAAAGTTCGCCCGAAGTGAATGCAGTCCTCCCAAGCTCGAGGCCGCGCGCCCTCTCGGTGGTCGGCATGCGCCATCACGTTCAGCTCAGCGGATCAGCTCAAGTCGCGCGCCACAGCGAGTTCTCCGATGCTTTTGTTCCCCAATCGCCGACAGCGTGCTGGTCACCAAGACCCTAATCGATGGCGGAGCGGGGCTCAACGTCCGTCCGTGGAGACGATAAACAATCTTCAAGTGCCTTCTGATCAACTTCAGCCAACCAAGCCTTTCTCGGAGTCAGGCGGCTCCACGGTCCCGATCGGGCAGGTCCGCCTTCTGTCACCTTGGTCTCGCGACAACTTCTACACAGAGCTCGCCGACTTGGCGTCGCCCACATTCGCACCGCCGCTACAGCGCCATCCTCGGGTACCCAGCGTTGGCCAAATTCATGGCCGTAACCACCATGGCTACAACATCCTCAAGATGCCGGGAAGCGGCGGGGTCATCACGGTGCCCTATGAAGAGAGAGGAGCGCAGTGTGCTCCTGAGCTAGCCTTCGGTCGCATCGCTAGAAGACCGAGCCCGCGGCGGGGAGGCCTCCGAGGCCGCACCCAAGAAAGAAGGCATCGACCAGGCCCGGCTCCTCAGGCAGGCCCCTCGGGGCCAGCGCCGGGCCAGGGAGCCTCCTTCCATCGCATAGGAAAGCATGCCCGCCTCCTTAAGCGGGCTGGGGGCTCTCCCCAGGAGGGCGCCGACCTCGCCAAGGTCTCGAGGCGCTTGGGCACCACGTGGGCGTGCTTGAGCCGTTTCCATAGCGAGGAGCAAGGCAGGAGGACCCGAACCCTCGGGGTTCGTCGGCAAGGCCATTCCGGGGCTCTGAGGAGTCAAGGGTCATGAGGGCAGCCGCCGCCCTGCCAGCTGCGGCCCCCATCGGCGAGGATGGTGGGTTCTTGCGTCTGCATCGACATACCGAGGGCTCAACGGGCCGCATCTCAAGGCGCCTCTGGCCCTCATGAGTGGGACATTGTGAGTGTCGCCCCACAACTACGTTCGTATGCCTTATGGCACTTAAGCGCAGCAGCTGCGCACCGGCGTCTCATGAGGACCATCACAGGCTCAAGAGGTCAGCACGCCCGCAGCCACAGCGGAGATGGAGATGGCTCGAGGAGCCGCCCGGCACCTCGGATCCTCCGAGGCCCCAGCCACGGGGGCTCGTGAGGATCGGCTCCGCAAGCACAGTCTGCTACACCAACACCTCTTCGTCCCCAACATCACGGGTGACATCTTTAAGTTTATTTCGGTGGGGGCGCCTTGAGGCGCGTATTCCCAGGCAGCGTGGATCCGTCCCTCGGCATGTATCCTTTTATTTCATGTCATTAGCCTATCTGTTGGGGCGCCCCTCGGCTGCATCATCCCCAAGCCGCTCGGGCTGTCCCGTGACATGTATCCTCTTGCGTTTTCCTTAGGATTATGCTCTCGCTCCACCATGCTTGTTATTTGGTGCCTTTTCACGGGTGGCGGAATCTTGCCGCGTTAAAGGGGGTGCACGAGCATCGCGACTCAGGGCTCCTACCGGCTCTGGCCCTCACCGTCTGGTCTTGTCCATGGCATCGCGACCACAGCTTGCCGGCGACAGTGAGACCAGCCGAGGCCGGACCGGGGCGTAGAGTTGCGTCATCTAACAACTAGCGTGATAAAGGGGGTGCACGAGCATCGCGACTCGGGGCTCCTACCGCTCTCCGACCCTCACCCTCTGGTCTTGTCCATGGCATCGCGACTGGCTTGCCCGGCCAGGCTGAGACCAGCCCGAGCCGGGACCGAAGGCGTGAAACGGGCATCCGACCAAATTTTGCGGGAACACACTCGAAGATAAGGCCCGGTGCACTGTGAAAGCGAATGCTGTGAAGCTCATTCTTTTGGAAAAGGCCGGTGCTCGTGAAGAAGGTGAATGCTGTGAAGCTCATTCTTTTGGAAAAGGCCGGTGCTGTGAAGCTCATTCTTTACGGAAAGGGCACTGCAGCCCGTGAAGAGAATAGCGCAGTGAAGCTTGCTTCCCGGAAGAAAGGCCGGAGCCTGTGAAGAAGGCCAATGCTGTGAAGCTTCGCCGCCCGTGACACTCTCACGTAATAATGAGTTGGGGCTGTACGCCCGGAGTCTCAGAGTGCCGGCCTCGGGCCTGAGGGCTCCCTCCCGCTCGATCATAGCACTTATCTCCGCTTTGGTGAAGGCGTCGAAGACTAGACTAGGTGCAGGCGTGGCTTTTTCATTGCTTTCTGCGGTTGACTAGTTATTCCCATTTGGAGTTTTTTATCGAAACTATCGCCCTTTTGGTCCATGGTTCTTGATCTTTTTCGCTCTCTGCCTCGATTTCTCTTGCTGAGGGACTCGTGAGGAAGCCTCAGGAGCCCATTGCGTTCCACTGTCGCTCAAGTTTTCGGCCCTGGTCCACAGTGGAGCACCCCTCGACCATGCCTCCACGGGCAGACTGCTGACTTGAACCAGGGGCTGGATCGGTCCTTGTGACCACGGCCAGGGTTCACTTGCGAATGGGCGCCTGGCGAAGAGCAGTGCCAGGATAACAAAAGCAGTACAATACTTAATGGCGTTAACCTAAGCGCTTCACGAGGCCACACATTGTTGCCTTTTGCGCGGGAGAAAAAGAAAGGAAAAGGGCGAGAAGCGGTGAAGCCGCGCCGTGCTCGGCTCTCTTGGAAGGCTCGAGCCGCCTCCGGAGCTCAGGCGGACTCCCTCTCGCGCTTCACCGGGGCATGGTGGCAAGCGGACCCGCTGCCACCCCCAAGCGGAAGCGGCTGCGTGGGGGCTGGCAGCGGCACTGCTGGAAGAATCACCATTGAAGAAGAAGTGGTGAAGCATGAGGCGGCCATGTGACCGACCCCTCGCATCTTGCCCTCTCCTGCCTTGGGGCTGAGTCCTCGGCAGCGATCGTCGTCTTGAGGCAGCACCCCATGCGGCGACCGTCTTCCGAACACCCTCATGTAGAGGTGGCGTCGCCGTCGTGCCTTGAAGTGCAGGGAGCACGGCAGCGAAGACCCAGCAGCAGCCGAAACGTCTGCCCGGGCATGGTCGAGCAGGTTCCACTGCTGAGACCTCGGAGAAGCCGCAAGCCCGTTGCGGCAGCCATCCGCTGGGCGAAGCCACTCAGGCGCCATCACGGGAGCTCACCGGGAGGAAGCAGGGAGCTGAAGCGGACGCGGACGGCTCATCCCGCCCTCACCATGAACTCGGCAGCGTCAGCTGACATGGGCTGGACCTCGGGGGCGTGCGGCGAAGGGCGCGCCCTCCGACCATAGGCCGGCCGCTGCGTCGCCCACGCTGAGCCGCCCCACGACCGGGGGACGCCGTGGAGAGCCCGGTATATGCTAGCGAGGCGACCTCGACCCGCTTAAGCGAAGGAGAGGAAGGCTCGACCTGTGGCCCTTCCTCTTTCTGCTGACCGAGAACTTCCTTGGTGGAGCCATGGAGAAGAAGGAGAGACAAGAAAGGATAGGCGGAAGGCGGCGGCAGCCGTTCCATACCTACCTGCGAAGGCCAATTGTCGGCCTCCACGATCACGGTAATCATGACCAACTCGCATCTTTGGGACTTATCGAATCCGGGTGGTTACTGGGGCATCGTGGGGAAGCGGTGCGCACACATCAATCAACCGCCATCGTTGCCCAAGGCCCATGGCTGTTAGGGACCCTTGACGCCTTGCCCTTCGCCTCTGCTTTCGGCCAAGTTGAGGCGTAGCCGTGGGCCGGGGGCTCTTGTCGGCGTTACGGGGCAGGGGTCCCGGACTTGCCTCGTGCGACTGCGGCGTGGCACGAAGGAGGCCCACCGTCCCATCTTCATCTCGGCAAGCTCAAGACCCTCGCGAGGCCAAGCCTCGTTGGGCGGGACGACAAGGGAGCTTCCTCGAGGCGCGGCCGTCGGGCTGGCTCGTGAGGCGGAGAGTTCAAGGCAGGGTACCTCGCGAGGTGCCCATGGCATAACCATGGCGACCAAGGGGCGCCCGGTGATGAGCCAGCCAGCAAGCGTGCTCCTTTCTCTTTTGTGCAAAGGGGCAAGCGTGGCGAGAGCATCAAGCAAAGGCATCCGTTTGGTGCAACAAGACCAAGACCAGCCCAGCAATTTGGAAGAATCATGTGGAGCCCAAGCAGGCGTCATCACGAGCCTTTGGCGGCGAGGACCAACTTTAGTCAGGATAAGTGTACCCGTTGTTCCCCTTCAAAATGGCCAATTGTTGGCGCCCTTCCGCTCATTATTCGGGAAGATGCCGGACGCTTCGCCCGATAAATAGGAGTAGCCGCCCCAGGCGAGGATCGAGATCCTCATCAAGAAACCAGTAGCTAGAACAGCTGAACACCACCTAGCAGTTCATCACAGCGCCAGAACATACCCTCGCGAGGATGTTCTTCCTTGTATTGTTCCTCATCAGCCCAGAGGCAATCCACCACACCACAAACTAGAGTGAGGGTATTACACACAGCGGTGGCGAACTAAGTATAAATCTTGTGTCTCTTGTGCTGTTCCGTTAGTAGTTTAGGTCCCTGCGATTGGCGAGTGCGAGGCGGTGGAGGAGTCGGATCTCAGCGCGCACCCGGTGTTGAACCTCAAGGGTGCTGCGAACCTGAAATCCGACATTGTTAGCGCGCCGGGGTAAGTCTTGCGGAATCTACCTTCGTCGCCTCGTTCTTCCTCGACCATCGCAACCATATCGGCGCCCGTCGAGCCGGCGCGCCTCGGTATCCCTCGCCTCGCATATCGCCCGAGACAGCTCCGTCGTGGCGCCCATATCGTTCCCGTCATCTTCCGTCAACGTCGCCACCGGCCCGGCGAAACGAGCAACAACATCGTCCGAACCCGTCCATTAGGCGGGGCGGCCGCTACCGCCGTAACCGCTCACCCGCTCTTTCTTAGTCACGCTTGTAGCTGCCACATGAAAACCGAGCTGCACTCGCCAGCGCAAAGCGAGCTCTGCGCTACCGCCCGTCGGCAGCGTCTCTGAAAAATAGCTCGACCGAGTCACCGCACAAATCGTCCGCGCGCGAGGCGCCCCGCACCGTCGTCTCGCTGCACGCACCCGCCCAGCCCGACGATAGAGAGCTCCGGGGTGCCTCGGCCGCCTCTCCTCCTCAAGAAAGCTGCGCAGCTAAAGCGTGTGGAGGCCCTCATCAGCCCAAGGCAGTCCACCACACAAACTAGGTAGGGTATTACGACAGCGGTGGCGAACTAGTATAAATCTTGTGTCTCTTGTGCTGTTCCCTTAGTAGTTTAGGTCCCTGCGATTGTTCCCTTGCGAGGCGGTGGAGAATCGGATCTCCACAACGCACCCGGTGTTGAACCTCAAAGTGCTAGGAACCGAAATCCGACAAAGTGTACTAGTAAAAACAACATTATTTTCTCATGGCAGTGGGAAAATAGAGATGAACACATGCATTAAATATCATTCTTACCTAAAGGAAGGTTATTGCGCCAATATGGATGATGATTGGAACACAGATTTCCCTTTGTGCAGTTCCACCAAAATGAACCAAGCTGTTCCATCGATATTCGATTAAACACACAAAAGTCACTTCTTTTAAGAAGAGTTTTGTGCAGTGCAAAAGTCTACAACAACAACAGGTGAATTGGATATCCTGTTTGCACAAAAAAGCGAAGAGAAACAGTTGAGTCTCAAACAATTACAGGCAAAACATTTGGCTAAACTTGTGAGTCTCAAACAATTACAGAGCAAAAACAGTGGCATGGCTTCATTTTACCAGGAACATTATATTAAGAACAGCTAAGGCTGCGTTAGGTTCCACGAGGTTTGGTGCAGGATTTTCGTAGGAACACAATTCCTACCGTATTCTTTCCCTTCAACCGTTGAACAGGAAAGGTGAATAGTGTTTCATAGGAAAGCTGGTGCGGTAATCTTGATTCCATCGGATTAGAAACATCCACCTTGCTGCTCATTTTTGGCGGAAGCCGAGCGAGGCGCTTCGCTGCCATCGTTAGACAGGTTGTTGTGCTGTGTTTGCGGAATAAAAACTCAACCTATGTGTGTGATGCGTGAGGTGAGGACAAGAGTAGTCAACTGTGCAGCTGAATAAACAAATAGCATCTCATCTTGCCAAGCATGCTACTCTAAAAAAACAAATCTGTACATTTAAGTAGTCCATCGAACACATTCTCTTGAGAGTTTCCTCCGGTTTCTGTTCCATAGTTTTATACCTACATTCCTTTCCTATTCCTCTATTTTCATCAAGACCTATGTTTTCTGCCTTTATTCCGCGGAGCCTAAATATTTGGTATAAGGGCATGGGACAGTGGGTGCACCACGATGATCAACACCATGTATGCGTGCATGAGGGGCATAAAGTGGTGATTCATAGTTTCTTGCCCGAGAAACAAACATCCAAGAAACATATCTAGGTTGGTCCCATTTTTGTTCACTCTAGCCACCTACTCCTATGTGTGGATAGCAAATCTAGTCCTGGTCATACCAATGTGTACAGCGTTACCCTATATTTCCCTTTTCGACCAAGACCGGTTGGATGACCGATCTGTACTACTTTCATCCCCTTTCCTTCCTGTTTGTACCAAGTCCGATGTACATACTAAATTCCCCACCACTTTATTTCAATGACAAGTATTTTTGGACGGAGGGAGTACAAGATTCGACTCCATGAAGTAGCTTTACCTCTAACAATAGAAGAAAAAAAAATAGGTGACGTTGGACCATCAATCGAGAGGAGGCTGAGAAGTAAAATGATGCACTTGCGTGGCGACGTGTAGGTGAGGAAGTAGAGCTAAGGCGGTTTGAATGAAGATATACACGAAGGTCGTCGGGATGTGGATAGGTGGGGCGGGAGGCGGATCCGCCCACAGGAAGCAACGAAGGATCGGAGGACCTCCCAGCGCGGCTCGGCCGAGAGATAGCAGTGCGGCCGGCGGTGGGTCTCCTCCCTCAGCTGTCAGCAGCCCAGGCGCCGCGCCCTCCTCCCTTCACCCGGCGGAGGTGGATCGTCGGATCTGTAACCAGCGGTGAGGATAGAAAGCCAGTGTTTTTGAAGGGAGAAAAGGGTTACTACCCTATCTTGTTTAGATCTGGAGAGGATGAGAGTGTGTGAATAGAGCAGCCCTAGCAAGCAAAGCGGAGCTCCGGCCTATATATAAGTAGTGGGGTAGTTTTCCTTTTCACTCCATCAAAACAATCGTTTAAAATTGTGTACTATACTTACATGCCAGTCGCGGTTTTTTAGTTGTTGATTGTTTTTGAGATAGCTACCGCTTGTTCCAAGTGGTGTTACGGTGTGCCAGGTTCCACTTTGTATCGTTCAAGTCTGGTGGTACTACAAGTCCCTCCATTAAATGAACAACCACCCCCCGTAAAATTGTGAACAAGCCCACGCGCTAAAATTAAGCGAAAGCGTGGGTTGCCCCAACATGCATTATTATTTATATTTTCTACTCCTCCGTTCCTAAATATAAGTCTTTTTTATTAGCCACACCTAAGACAAGAATTTTTTATTAGCGATGAACCCACATGTCATAGACACAAAAATTGTGGCAAGATTCCCTTAGGCAAGCCAAAGTGTGTCTAACAATTTGAGCAACTCAGGTTAGGCAAGTGTAGCAAGTGTGGGAAAAATAATGTGGCAACATAAGACAAACATAGTCACAATCCAAACAGACCCGTGATTTTTTGTGACATGCATGAAAATTTAGTTAGTTAAATTTATAGTCAAAATTTGGCAAGGTGCATCAAATCAACACATGCAAGTATCAAAAGGAAAGTCACGGCATGCATGCATCGTTGTACTCCCTCCCTTTCCAAATATAAGTCTTTTAGAGATTGCAACAAGTGACTACTCCTCCATTCCTAAATGTAAGTCTTTTAGGGATTCCACTACAAACTACATACAGATGTATATAGACATATTTTAGAGTGTAGATTCACTCATTTTGTTTCGTATGTACTCCAGTTCATAGTGAAATCTCTAAAAGACTTATATTTTGGAGCGGAGGAGTACATCGAAGCAGAATATGTCTACTCCTACATGCAAGTAGCCCATTTGAAATGTGTAAAGAGTTTTATCCAATGCGGTGCTTTGATGTGTCGCGTCAAATCGTACAAGCCGAGAATTTGATTACTCTGACGCCCTCTCCCTCGTGGTGAGCTCGGTGCCTTACTTGCACCTGCCTTTGGCTGCATGGCCAGGTGGGCCAACCACTGTTGGGCCCCTGTCATGGGCCAAATGGCAGAGGAGCAGTAAGTAAACTTCGCTACGCTATCCCTCCCGCCGAGGTGGGCGGACATGCAGCGGTGGATTAAATCTGTAGAAGTAGGGGTAACATCATTGTTCGTCTTCTCGAAGAGGCAAAGAGCCAAGTGCAAACCCGAGCGTGGCGATTCTTGAATGCTTTCGGCGTGGTGCGGTTCCTTGGAGTACTAGCCAGGCTCTTGCATGAGACAAAATTGCTATTGTTTAACAATTAAACTCCATTATCCATTGGTTGATACTCATTCTGCATAGGTCCGCAGCTTATACGTTTCCTCTGGGGTCACCAATGTTTATTTGCTAATTAATAGCATTCCATGCAATGAACTAGCCATTGCAAGTCATTAAAAGCATGCACACCTCTCATCTCTTATTGGTTGATCGTATGTCAGAAACAAGAAACAAGGTAGAAGTTAATGCACGCGCCTTAGTGTTTGGGACTATTTGGTTTTCATAAGATGATTTACACACCTAGAGCGGAGGGGTAGTATAGACACTGTAAGCCGGAAAGGAGTATTTGCCTTTCTAGAGATTTCAACAAGTGACTAGACTTGACTAAAAAAAAAACAAGTGACTAGACTACACGTGTGCGTACCCCTCCTCAGGTTTATAGGGCTCAAATCTCAAATCTCATGAACCAAGGCATTTTGCGATTGGAGGAATGTATCTCATACTTTACAAAACTACCTAATTAAACTCATGCATTAATTACGTAGTTCTCTCGTTTTCCTCTCCGCCTTGGTCGCGGTGCACAATATGAGGCTAGCCATAGTGGGAGTAACTTAGGTAGTAACAACACATCCCAAGACAATTTTGCTTATGTGGCAAGTATTTAATGAGGAAAGAGGTGCTTGTGGTAACATAATATATTTGTTGTAACATAGCGCTTTCGAGGCAAAATGAGTCTATGAGATAATAAATGAAGCAATCTATGATACTACTACTATGTTACTTTGCACTATGGAGTACTCCTCCTTTGCGGTTTATAGGGCTTATCTTAAAATTTTAGCTTTTCCATTTTATAAGGCTCAATTTGGTTGTTCCCAATCACATGTTCAGATTTCAAGTGCATTAAATCATTGCATGCAAGTATTAAGAAAATTGACCAATGCATGTAATTTATGCATGCATGCATTACAATTAATGCATTAGTAAACATACTTTTGAGGAAAACAAGAGCATTAATTGGGTGCTTTTGCAAACTACAAAAGTATTCCACCACTCACCATCTACCTTGGTTGATGAGATTTTGAATTGAGCCTTATAAAAGGAAAGGAGGGTAGTAACTTACACTAGTGTCATATGCATGACACTAGTCTAAATTCTCCCACTATGACCAACTGAGAGAGTGCTTTGATCGTTTTAGTCTCATGACTAAAAGTAGTGGGACTAAAACTTGTTAGCCTCATCCATGCTTGGATCCAAATACTAAAGAGACTAAAATCAAGTTAATGACATTTCAAAGCATCGGACGCGTGCCATCCACCAAATCATAGCGAGGTGCTATAGTGAGACTCACTGTCACCCGGTGTGGCCGTCATGACCGTCATATCACAAAACCCACACCTTTACCGGTGGTGGTAAGGTGGCCTCAAGTTGGACTGGGCGAAGCAACCATCATTTCATTGGGCAGCTCGTTCAAGCCCTTTCTTCCCTTTCTTGAAGAAAACCTCACTCCGGGCTACTCACTTACGCCATTTTCTTCTCTACCGACACAAAGAAAGGTGGGCGAATCAGTTATGCTGCTATATTTTCATTCAATAATCTTCTTTTTGCGAAGCAGGCCGATTCTCATCCTATTCTTTTCCGTTTTCATTGCGATTGTGGTTTCCTTCGATTGCTTTTGTTTGTCGTTCATTGATGGATCACAGGCACTAGGCAAAGAGTTTGCGGCGGACAACCACTGGAGACAGCGATCTCGAGGAAGCGGCACCGACCAGCGAGTTGACCATGTTGGCGGGCCAACCCATGGAGCGAAGAACTCCAAGAAACAAGCAGGCCAAGAGTTGAGGGCGTTGGCGGACGAACTCCTCAAAAGTTGGAAGAACAGCAAGGGCCCCACCGTGCCTACCCGAGGAGCTCTGATTGCCACCTATGTGAGGCTCAAGACCGAGTTTGAGGAGATAGTCGCCGTTGAGAAAAGTATTCCCCGGCAAGGTGATGGCCCCATCGAGGCGAGGAGATGGCCCCGGAGGATGAGATCCCGGTGAGCTGCACAAGGTAAAAAATAATGGCTTATTACCATAGTTGTGGTTTTGATTATTTGCAATGTGCTTGCTTTTGATTATTTGCAATGTGCTTGCTAATATGTTAGTGTTGTCAGGTGCGGTGGTTGTCCTTGATGATTCGATGTCGTGGCCCGTCTGTTGGCATCGCCGGAGATCGATTCGATACCTGTCCATCCTGTGGACATCGCCCGAGAGATCGATTCGATGTCACGGTCAGATCTGTGGACATCGCCCGAAATCGATTCCCATGCATTGTCGTCTTTGTGGTCATTGCCAGAGATCGATGACAAGAAATAGTTAGTCGCGCTAATCCTTGAGGTAGTTTGCATTGCCTATGTTTAATTACGAGCGATCGTGTTATCAAACCATCTTAGGGCTAGTGCCTTTGTCTTGTGTGGGCGGATCTTGCTACTTTTGTTTGATAGTGAATCATGCGATGAATCATGCGAACCCTCTCAGAGTTATGAAGCAGATGTATCCTCACCAGCTTTTGATGTAATATATGGCATGCTTAGATGTAAGTTTGAACTGTTTATCATATCAGCAGGGCTTGTTTGATGATTCTTGGTGTTAGTAGGCTAGCTACTTTGTGCAAGCTATAGTACTTGCAAAACACTCACCGAAGAAAGCGTTGGGGCTGATGAGCTCTGAATGCGCTTATACTTATCCCTCGTCGATCGACCAATAGCCCTAGCTCCTAAAATTGTAGGCTTAGCGATCGATCAGAGACAATAGTCGACATACATTCAGGCCTCATTTGGTTCATAGGGTAGGAAAATCGTAGCAAAATGCGGAAGAGCGTGCAACACAAAATCATAGCAGTCTTGAGAGCGTACTCCCTCCGTTCCAAAATAGATGACCTAGGCGGGCTAGTTTGGCCTAGTGGGTTTCGGTGATATGGCGTGAGCGCAGTGCCGTCCGGTCTTGGTGTGTGGTAGCGATATTGCGGGTGCGATAAGTTTTCTTGAAGAAGCGGAATTCAGCGAAGTCATGATGGTTCCTTCGTCCGAACAACTTCACGATGGGAAAGGTTGGGCTGCGATCTGACCGGGTAGACCAGGATAATTTGTGCATGGCGGTGGACGGGATGGTCGGCGTCCCACATGTCGCGAATGAAAGTATTCTTTCCGATATAGAGGGCGAACAGCAGTATTCATTGTTTATTTTGATAAAGCTATTGTCTCCTTTGTTACTCCTTGACTTTGTCAATGCCTCTCTCTCCTCCACATAGCGGGGACTACTTGCTATGCATGCAGCGGGCAGCTGGCGTCTTGAGGGCAGGCCGGTGAGGCGGGCTCGAAGCGGTCGGACTCCAGCATGGCACCTCACATTATCACCATATATTTCTTGGAGTCCGATGCGTGGCGGGCGGGCGATCTCTTCTCCCTCCCGTTTCTCTCTTCTCAGCCGGCCTTGCTTGACGATTAGATTTGACTATCGATGGTTTATTCAATTACTGGTCCCACATGTCGGTGAAATTGCAAGACAACGTGTCCCCTTTGGTGGCGGCGTGCGAGCGGACTGTCGGGAGTTGCGATGCGTCTGAGTCGTAAGTGTGCCGCCTTTTCCTTTAGAACTTGCGAGCGTAACATTTCAGCGCGATCGATCGATAGAAATCCAGAACAAAATAGGCGAGGCGGTGCTTTCCCGCTCGTTAAGCGAGCTAGTTCGGTGATATGGCGTGCTACTGATGCGTCCACTTGCTCCATTTTATGTAAGCAAGTTTACACTCGTGCTGCGGGAGGAGTCTGGACACCGCGGATCTGATTTTGATCGGGATAACTGTTCCTGCCAAATAATGGAGGATTGTTAGCGATTATAGCATGATAGTTAGGGCATCTCCGCTGGCCCACAAATTTACGGCATCATCAGAGGACGATGGATGCCATCCAATGCTGCCCGCATACCTTTAAACAACTATATGAACTAGGACGAAATTCGTTACAAACAAAGCAAATTTCAAATTAACGGATGAAATAACGATGAAATTCATTACATTTCAAAAACTTTTCTTACAAACTGGACGAAATTCATTACATATTTGCAGTGGTGGAGCAAGGAACCTCGTGGTGGGCGTCGCACTCATAATATTTAATATTATTCAGCGATATAAAATTAACCAATCATCTCCACGATGGACTGGAAGAGTATGAAACACGGCAGCTCCGGTGTAGTTACATCATACTAGTACATGGCTAACCACGCTATCACCATATTTCTTGGCTTCGTGCGACACCTATCTCTAGTAATCCAGACCTGTGTAACTTCTCCCTCCTCGTCTCTATCAAAGTGCGGCGGGCTGGCGTTTCTGCTATTGAGGTTGGTTAACTATCACATGTTAGCGACATGCCAAGAGCATTCTAAAAAAAATTCCTTTCACGTTCCTTTCACGTACGAATTTGCCTGTATGCTTTGAGAAACTTGCATGTCCTATACTGCTCCTGTTTGATACTCTAACTTAGCTAGAGGTTAGACTAACTCATGACTAACCCTGAACTAACTGTAGCCAAAGAGGTGTTTGGGTGACAGGTTAGATTGACAATAAATGCACTTCATGGAGAGAAAAAGTGATTTTTCGGTGGTCCCAATGAGAACTATCTCCAGTTAGCACCTCTTGGGTGGGATAGTTTTTTAAGTGGGTTGGTGCAACTTGCTCCAATTTAAACCCTCATGCTTGGATACTTTAGGGCTATTTGAGCCCCAACTAGCTCAAACTAACTCTAACCCATGGATCCAAGCAGGGCCTATGGCGATCTCGCCTTGAGCGATCGCGTGCACGAAAGCGGCGCTCTCGCCCGCCGCGCCACTTCAAAGCCGCGCCAGTGAGAGAGTCGCCTCCGCTCTGGCCGGGCATTAATCTTGGCCTTGATGCTCAGAGCGACGCTGACCGTTTCAGCAGAGAGCGTGTGGCAAGGGTATAGGTTTTGAACCGTTTCAGGTGTAGTAGTAATGGTAGTTTGCAAAACTACTCAATTATTGCACTCATTTCCTAAGAAATTGTGGTAAAAGCGTTACTCACAGCCCGCTTCCCTTCTCCTTCCTGCTCGTGATTTACGTGGCCATGTTAGCGTGGTTGTGTCAAAAAATGTCACTTCCTGCTCGTGATTTGCGTTATATAA
>JAHIAM010016481.1:0-11855 GCA_021605205.1 Aegilops longissima
TTCCCCAAAGAATCATTCCCTCCTTTAAAGTCTTACCCTTCATGGTGTTTGAAGGCGGCGAATAAACGGTCTTCAAAGAGTTCTTACGGCCCTTGCGGTACCCATCAATCCTACCGGTTCGTCTACTTCTCGATTAGTACCGTCCAGCGTCACTACTAGGGTCAACCCAGCCGAGCCCATAATGGCTTGCGGCTGCTGAGTAACTTCGGTCATGGGGCATCCATCCTTCTCTTTGTGGCTGGGTGAAGCTTTCCATGAGGATGTCATGGCGCTTCTCCATGCATCCCGGCCACCTTGGGTGCTCGGGTGCCGTCAGCATCCTCCACCAGTAGTGATTTTCGAAGTCCATCTTGATCATTGTAGTTCATAGGGTCATCATCATCATTGACTCTCACATCTTGCTTATGAATGTCACTCATCCCAAATCCGTCTCGAGCATAGCAAAGTAACTACTACGTCCAGGGTCATGGTAACAAGGGATTGGTTCATCCTACCACATGATACTACTCAAGTTTAATGACTTCAAGATTTCACTACTGCATGCATGGTGGGGTGGTGACAACTACTAATGCACAAAAACATAGGTATAGAAATAACATGATCAAAACTTGCCTTCTGATGATCCTCGTAAGCTAAAAAGTAAGTAGTAGCAAACTTAGCACTCAGGAAACTCTCGAGACAAACAATAACACAATAAGCATAAAGCAAGAGGATCCCACAAGATAACAATGGTAACATAGCACAACAAAACAATCAAAACCAAATCCAAAAGAAAAAAACTCAAAGAAACCAATTCAAAGTTTTCCCTACTCCAAACAATAACAAAAATAGTTTTATATAACAAAATTCCTTAAAATAACCTAATCATGGTTTTAGGTTAACTTAACGAAAAGGATTCACTAAGCAATTAGGAGCAAAAGAATTAATTAAAAGCTATTATAAAACTCATTTTAGGCTAATCCAATTTCCATTAAGAAAATAATTTAAAACTTTTATTAATTATAAATAAAAGTTCATCTAATGGAGTAAGAAACTAACCTAGAATAACTAATCACAAGTTAAAATAAATTAATTTACTAATTAATTAATTAGGAAAACAGGAACTAGTCAATTAATTAGGATTAATAGGATTCTGTCTAAAATTAATTATTTATTAATCCTAAAATACCCAAATTAATTTCTAGGGTTTGGCAATGTCAAAATAAAGTGGTGACAAAAGAATCATGCAAAAATAATTTTTCTAACTAAAGTTATAGCAGATTTGCTATTCTGACTAAAACAATATTAAAGCATTTTAATTATTTTAACATAGCTAAATATATATTTTTCAGAAACTACATAAAATTTGCAATCCAACAAAAAAGAATCACTCAAAAATATTAAACAGAATAAAAGATATACATTTTGAAAACTGAAACTATTAGCTAAAACAGAAAATCAAATTAAAAAGAAAAGGCCTAATGGGCCTATCTGTACACTAAGTAGTTTAGTATAAGCGGGCCTAGGGTTAACTAAAAGCGAACCGGCCTAAACAAATAAACCTAAACTAAAATAAACCGCTCGGGCGGCGGTTTATTAATAAAACCTACCCCTTGGGGCTTCTAATCTAGGCCATAGATTTAGGATCGGACGGTGGGGGTGAGGCCGGTGACTTCTGGGACTCGGCGGCAACGGCCGAGAAGTCTCCGAGGCGTCAGGCGTCGGGAGCTCCGGCTCGTCGAGGATCTTGCGCGAGCACGAGGAAGGTTAGTGGTGTTGGGAGGTCGGGTGGACGAGGTGGCGTCGCGGCGACTTTGGCGGGTGGAGGCTCAGGACTCCGGTGAGCTGGGAGGAGAGGAGAGAGTCGTGAGGCTAGGGGGATGGGGTGCGGAGGTTCGGCTTTATAGCACAGGGGTCCGCGAGCTTGGAAGGGATCGGCGATCGGGGATCCGGATCCCGGATCGGTGGACCTCCCAGCGTGGCGTGGGGAGGGAAGAAGGCAGGGGGGTCCCACGAGTCAGCGGGAGAGAGAGAGAGGCGAGGGTCGGGTGGCGAGCCTAGCCCTTTCGGGTGAGGGGCGAGGGATCTGTGTGGTGCTTTGGTAGTCTTTGAGGTGGCCCGTTAGTATGTTTGGGCACTGGCCAGCGAAGTGAGGGTATTTTCTTTATTTTTTAATTAAAACTAAAACAAAATAAAACCCAAATTATAAATAATTTATATAGGGTATATATATACCAAAATGATCGAGAATATTCCCTTTCATTTGAACATTTTTCAAAGCAAAACCAAACTTCATAAAAATCTATTTTTTCAAATTCAAATAGAATTCAAATTTGAATCCAAATCTTTTAGCATTGTTTCCTCTGATATTTTTGGAGTGTCATGTTTGCTCCTCTCATACTTTTGATCAAGTATTTATCGGGCTTAGTTTTGAATTGTTTCCCACATGCCAAAGTTTGAAATTCAAACTCAAATTGCTCTGAAACTTCAAATGACAATCAATTACAAACAGAATGCATAGGATGCTTATCTTTAATTGTAAAACATTCCAAATAAGAAATTTGGGATGTTACAAACCTACCACCTTAAGATGAATCTAGCCCTCGAGATTGGGTTAACTAACAAATAGAGTGCGGATGGTCTCGGCGAAGATCTTCTTGGCGTTCCCGGTGGCTTCTTCCTCGGTGTGGTGACTCCACGGCACCTTGCAAAATTTGATGACTTTCTTTGGTGACTCCTTGCAGTCTCAAGAATCTGGACGGGTTTCTCCTTGTAAGTCAAATCCTTTATCAGTGTATGGCCTCTAGGGGCCTTGTGTCTCTCAGCGGAACATCGGCCATGTCGGCATGGCACTTCTTCAAGCGAAGCGTGAAGACATCATGAACTCGGACAATCCTTCCGGCAATTCCAACTTGTATGCAACTTCTCCCGACGTTCGAGGATTTTGTAGGGGCCAATGAATCGGGTGCTAACTTTCCCTTGACTCCAAACCTCTTGATTCCACGAAGTGAGACACACGAAGATATGCTCGGTCTCCCCTTAGTAAGTCACTTCCTTCGCTTCTGTCGGCATAACTCTTACATCTTGGTGTGCTATCTTGAGCATCTCGAATCAGCTTGACTTTCTCTTGGAATCCTTGATAAGATCGGAACCGAAAGTGATCGATCTCAACACTATCCACGAATGGTACGCACCTCCTTCCGTATAGAGCTTGAAGGGCCATCTTCAAACTGGATTGATAGCTTGTTGTATGAGAACTCTGCGTCTGACAAATTATCATCCAACTAGACCCATAGTCTAGCACACAAGCTCTCAACATGTCCTCGAGAATCTGGTTGACTCTCTCGATCATCCATCACATGCGGATGAAAAGCTGTCTTGAATTCCAGCCTCGTACCCAAAGTTTCATGCAAGCTGCTTCCAAAACTTTGAGGTAAACTACGTTCCTCTATCGACGATTTTCCTCGGAACTCCATGCGACATCGATCCTGGTCATGTATATCTTGGCCAACTTGCCTTTGGTATAGGTAGTCTTCACGGGAATGAAGTGAGCTACCTTGGTCGACGATCAACTACTACCGGATAGAATCATAACCTGAGCGGGTCTGGGTAATCACTGATGAAATCCATACCAAGTTTCTCCCATTTCCAATCGGGAATCGGCAAAGGCTGAAGTAACCTGGCTTCGATGTTACGCCTTTACGTTGACAAACATCACATCTTTCTACGTACTCGGCAATGTCCTTCTTCATACTGTCCACGAAACTTTGCTTCAAATCCGGTACATCTTGGTGTTGCGGGTGAATAAATCGGTGAATCATGAGCCTCTGAAGAATTAACTTCTGAGCTCGGGATCATTGGGCACATATCGATCCTCAAACCATATAGTTCGTGTTCATCCTTTGGAATCCTTTAGCTTTTCCTTCCTCCATCTTTTGCTTTATCTCATCGATTTCCTTGTCCGACTTACGGGCTTCACGAATCCTTTCGGTCAAGGTGGACTGAACTTCGAGTTGCAACAAATCCTTTGGAACTATCTCGATCGGAGATCTACGAGAGTCATCGACCAACTCACGGGTAATCCTCCGTGGTAAGAGTATTCACATAACTCTTACGGCTCAAAGCATCTGCTACAACATTGGCCTTACCGGGTGGTAATGCAATCTCATGTCTAGTCCTTTATCAACTCTAGCCATCTCCTCTGCGAGGTTCAATTCCTTCCGTGAAGATATACTTTAAACTCTTGTGATGTATAGACATCTGCGATTTCCGATGAAAATGTCTCCAGTCTTGAGTGCATACTCTTTGCTAACTCCAAATCATCGTGGCATAATTCATCTCATGGGTAGATGCAGGCATAGCTACAACCTTCCTTTGCATCAATACTCCTCCGAGTCCTTGAAAAGCGTCTAATAAACTGGTATTCCTTTGTATACGGCAATATCAACCGGGGTTGACCAACCGTTTCTTCAATTCACGAAAACTTACATTCCTCGGTCCAAACATACTTGGCTTCCTTCTTCAACAACTCGGTCATGGGCGAATCTTGAAAGTTCTCAATGAACCTCAGATAATATCCTGGGTCAAAAACTGGGATCTCCTTGCGAGGTGGGTGGCCCTTTCGGTGGTGATTCAACCTTGGCGGGATCAAGCTTATTCCTTCTCAAATAACATGTCAGGAATCCAACTTCCTTCCCAAAAAATTCACATTTTGAATTTGGCATCGGTGATGTTCTCAAGTTTCTCGAACTAGGCAAAATGTTCCTTATGCTCTTCCCGCTCTTGGAAAAATCAATATGTCATCGATGAACACCACGACAAACTTGTCCGATATTCCATGAACACCTTGTTCATCAAATTCATAAGTATCGGAGCATTAGTCAATCAATTGACATGACGGTATACTCGTATAAACCATACAAGTAGTGAATGCTTTTTGGGTATATCCTTTTCACGAATTTTCAATGGTGATACCCGATCGAAGATCGATCTTAGAAATACCTTGGCTCCAACAAGCTGATCAAACAAGTCATTGATCATGGGGGAGGTACTTGTTCTTGATGGTTACTTCGTTCAATGCGATAATCCACAACCATCCTCAAGCTTCCATCCTTCTTCTCTACCAAAAATGGGGCTCCCCAAGGTGATGAGCTTGGGCGAATATATCCTTTCTCCAATAACTCATTTATTTGTCCTTGATCTCTTTCAACTCATTCGGTGGCATCCGATAAGGTCTCTTGGATATTGGGGCTGTTGGGCAAAACTCAATCGAAATTTGTCCCTTCCGGTGGCATTCGGTAATTCCTCGGAAACACGGGAAATTCTTGCCCGGCACTTCCTCTGAACAACTCCGTGAGAATCTGATTCTTCATCGGTGTGCTGGCTACATACTTGATCCTCTTGCTCGGGGTGGTGGCGAATAGACCTTGAACGTCAATGTTCCCTTCATACTTTGACAACCAATCCATGCCTAGGATTACATCCAAGGTGGGTTTCCAACACTATAGGTCCACGGGAAATTTGTGGTTCCGATGTTGAGGTTCGGGGACAACCGCCATCATTTCTCCTCCTGGGCCGGCGAAGGGGGCCTAAGGGTTCTAGTGCCCGTTTTTACAACTACCCTTGATATGAATGAATCGTTGCACGAATCAAAAGAACCAAAACTGAGCGTGAATTCAATAAAACTTACCAACCCGATTATCGGCTGATCATAGGCGTCCTCCACTGTGTGTTCACGAAACCGAGGAGCGTTTGGCTTCTTTGAGCCTCCATTGCCATTCCATTCCTCCTTGGCCTCCGGGTCGGTGGCTAGTGCCTTCTTCGGCACTTGGCGGTGATGTGGCTCGGATCCGGGCCGGGAAACGGTCTTGATTGCCATTACCATTGCCATTGCCATTGCCTTGGCCTGACTTGTTTCTGGCTGCGGTTGTTCCCATTTCCTCCATGGTTATGACCTCCATGGTTATGATGGGTGTGCCCTTGGTCGTTGCATGGGGCCTGTTTGAGCTCTGAGTTGTGCTTCCCAGCTGTACTTCCCGGCGCTTTCTATCTGTCTGCTTGCCTTCGAATGGTGGCCTTGTCTACCACTCTGGTAGTTGTTGAAATAGCCAAATAAGTTGCATGCTCGGTTCATCATTGAGTCCCTCAAGGAACTTCTCCCTTGGCGGCATGTGGCCATTCCCAGGGGCATAGCGAGCAAGCTTCTGAATTCCTCCCGTCTTGTGCCGTCGATTCCCTGGCGAAGTTTGAACTCCGCTTCTTGGACTCATGGCTCCGGTGAGACATGGCGGTCGAAAACTCTTGGAATTGATCCCAAGTGATGCCACCCATGGGAAAAGTGGCGGTGTAATTCTCCACCAAAAGGCGGGTCCATCCGGTTGATGTGACAAGCGCACCTTCTACATCGGTGCATCCAGCGGTGACTCTCTTCCAATCTTGGGCCAATCATCACCCAATGGCTCGGTGCTACTAGAGAACCTGGTGGATTCAACCTGAAATCAGTCAAGTTGTCCACGGTGGGTGGTGGTGGTGGCGGTGGATTGTTGGCGGTGTTTTCGATTCGGATCGGGGTGCATCGTGCATTCCTCTTTGGAGCATGGGTGAGCTCCGGGAAACCGTTACGTCTCGGAGGCATCGGTGTTTTGGAGTGGGTGAAAAATTAGAATAGAACAATGGTCTATGAAATACACTACCCATATGAATGCACAATCATAACCAATCATTTATTCATTCCACTCAAACATGGTTCAAACTCGATTACAAAAGCTCATGACTAATGAAGGAAAAACATGGCCTAAGCGTGGCAAAAGTAAAAGATAACATGGTGGTCGACTAAAAGTCTTCATCGTTGGCGCCTCCTCTTGGGGTTTCCTTGGTGGTACTCCTTCAAAATCCTGATCATTGCTCACGAGGGTGCTTCATCTCCCTCGGGTAAAGTCCTCTCCCAAGTCCATCTTTTCCTCTATCGCGGCAAGCTTCATCTTGGTGTCGACAATCTCCATGAAGTCCGTGATTTCTTCCTCATGCCAGGAAATCTGCGTGCCTTCTCCCCGTTCGATTCGGGAACAAAAGCTTCGATGTGTCTTGATTCTGGGAGCACGAATCTCCGTTTCAGAAGACACTCCAAGTCTGGATGTAGAGAGTGGAATGGGTCCTCAATGGTGGATGATATCTCCATTCCTTGCCTGCGAGAAACCATGGCGAGTCGGTGATCGAGCTCGCCCTACTCCTCTCGGAGATGTCCAAGTGCTGGTAGATGCCCGTCCCTTAGATGATCCGGTTGAACTCGGTGAACTCAAAGTTGATAGGCTCCGTGTGTCCTCAAAGGTTCTCCACAGGATATGCACTCAATCCTGGCGGGTGTTGGGTGCATTAGTGGGTTTCCGTGATGAGGTAGAAACTATCTTGCTTCACCATCTGGACCAGCTTTCTTCAAAGGGCATCGTCTCATCTGGGGAACTCCGGTAGCAAAGCGGGTTGAACTCGTGACCATCTAGAATGTTGCAAAGGGAAAAGTAGAATAGAACAAGGAAGAATTATAGAATGAAAAGGGTTCAAAGTAAATTCTCTTATGGCTTTCCGATCCTAGGGGTTCCGATCCTGTCCGTGTGCTCGATACCATCTCTGGGGACTGACCCAAAATCGGTCAAATCTACGTTTCCATCCCAAGATCATCTTTGGTACTCACATTACATCGATAAAGTAATCAAAGTTCAATCACACTGAATATCATTAATCGATTCTCATATAGAGTCTTTATTACAAGGGAATAAATTGGCTCAAGGCCAACTCATGAAAATAAACTAAAATTGGGGCGTCGAGGTAAGCGAGTCCATCCGACTCCAAGGGAATCCCAAGGCGGGCTGGCCTCCTCATGGAATATATCTGCAACATAATACGTTGCAGCCATGTGAATCACTTTTGGAATAAGGGCAAGTCATGAAGAATAACAATAATAAAGTTACTAACTCTATATGCATTTTGGTTGGAGCTCTAAGTTTCATCATTTTGCGGCAAATTTTATCCTACTGTGGACTTACTTGCAAATTACTACAATTGTTGGTAGTTATTGAGATGGTTCCGCCAACCAATATCTCGTTCCCAAATTATTATTAAGTCATAAACCCTCAAAATTAATCCATTAGTTTTAGTGTTGAGATATCCGAATACTTCCAAGGTCGGGCTCAAATGTAAAGAGGGACCGGCTTCGATTAGGTTATAACTCTTGCGAGATTTGCACTTTCCCATGAATCATTCCCTCCTTTAAAGTCTTGCACTTCATGGTGTTTGAAGGCGGGGCCGATAAACAGGTCTTCAAAGAGTTCTTCGCCCTTGGGTACCCATCAATCCTCTGGTTTCTACTTCTGTATTTGTCCGCCGCGTCACTACTAGGGTAACAGGGCCCATAATGGCTTGCGGCTGCCGAAGCTTTCATGGGGCATCCATTTCTCTTTGGCTGGGTGAAGCTTTCCTTGAGATGTCATGGCCTTCTCCATGCATCCGGCCCCTTGGGTGCTCGGGTGCCGTCAAAATCCTCCACCCATGGTGATTTTAGAATCCATCTTGATCATTGTAGTTCATGGGGTTCATCATCATTGACTCTCAATCTTGCTTATGAATTCACTCATCCCAAATCCGTCTCGAGCATAGCAAATAACTACTACGTCCGGGGTCATGGTAACAAGGGTTGGTTCATCCTACCAATGATACTACTCAAGTTTAATGACTTCAAGATTTCACTCTGCATGCATGGTGGGGTGGTGACAACTACTAATGCACAAAAACATAGGTATAGAAATAACATGATCAAAACTTGCCTTTTGATGATCCTCGTAAGCTAAAGAGTCGTAGTAGCAAGCTTAGCACTCGGAAACTCTAAAGACAAACAATAACACAATAAGCATAAAGCAAGAGGATCCCACAAGATAACAATGGTAACATAACAACAAAACAATCAAAACCAAATCCAAAGAAAAAAACTCAAAAAACCAATTCAAAGTTTTCCCTACTCCAAAAATAACAAAATAGTTTTATATAACAAAATTCCTTAAAATAACCTAATCATGGTTTTAGGTTAACTTAAGGAAAAGGATTCACTAAGCAATTAGGAGCAAAAAAATTAATTAAAAAGCTATTATAAAACTCATTTTAGGCTAATCCAATTTCCATTAAGAAAAAATTTAAAACTTTTATTAATTATAAATAAAAGTTCATCTAATGGAGTAAAAATAACCTAGAATAACTAATCACAAGTTAAAAATAAATTAATTTACTAATTAATTAATTAGGAAAAAGAACTATAATTAATTAGGATTAATAGGATTCTGTCTAAAATTAATTATTTATTAATCCTAAAATACCCAAATTAATTTCTAGGGTTTGGCAATGTCAAAATAAAGGGTGACAAAAGAATCATGCAAAAAATAATTTTCTAACTAAAGTTATAGCAGATTTGCTATTCTGACTAAAACAATATTAAAGCATTTTAATTATTTTTAACATAGCTAAATATATATTTTAGAAACTACATAAAATTTGCAATCCAACAAAAAAAATCACTCAAAATATTAAACAGAATAAAAGATATACATTTTGAAAACTGAAACTATTAAATAAAAGAAAATCAAATTAAAAAAAAATAATGGGCCTATCTACTAAGGTATTTAGTCTAAAAGGCCTAGGGTTAACTAAAACGAACGGCCTAAACAAATAAACCTAAACTAAAATAAACCCTCGGGCGGTTTTTAATAAAACCTACCCCTTGGGGCCTAATCTAGGCCATAGATTTAGGATCGACGGTGGGGGTGAGGCGGTGACTTCGGACTCGGACAGCCCCGAAAGTCTCAGGCGTCCCAGGGCTCCGGACTCGTCGAGGATCGCCCAAAGAGGAAGGTTGGTGGTGTTGGGAGGTCGGGGTGGACGAGGTGGCGTCGGCGACTTTGGCGGATGGGCTCAGACTCGGTGAGCTCGGGAGGAGAGGAGGGTCCGGGAGGCTAGGGAATGGGGTCGGAGGGTTCGGCTTTATAGCGGGGTCCGGAGCGGAAGGGATCAGGCGTCGGGGATCCGGATCCGGGATCGGTGGACCTCTGGCGTGGCGTGGGGAGGGAAGAAGAAGGGGGGTCCCCAGTCGGGGGGGAGAGGCGAGGGTGGTGGGAGGCCTAGCCCTTCGGGTGAGGGAGGGGGATCTTGGGTTTGGTGCTTGGTGGCCCGTTAAGGGGCTTTGGGCAAAAGGGGAGGTATTTTCTTTATTTTTTAATTAAAACAAAACAAAATAAAAAAATTATAAATAATTTATAAGGGTTATATATACCAAAATGATCGGGAATATTCCCTTTCATTTGAACATTTTCCAAAGGCAAAACCAAACTTCATAAAAATCTATTTTTCAAATTCAAATAAATTCAAATTTGAATCCAAATCTTTTGCATTGTTTCCTCTGATATTTTGGAGTGTCATGTTTGCTCCTCTCATACTTTTGATCAAGTATTTATGAGGCTTAGTTTTTGAATTGTTTCCCACATGCCAAAGTTTGAAATTCAAATCAAATTCTCTGAAACTTCAAATGACAATCAATTCAAACAGAATGCATAGGATGCTTATCTTAATTGTAAAACATTCCAAATAAAATTTGGGATGTTACACCTTCTTGAAACCATTTGTTTCCAAATACTTATCCTCTTGCAAAATCTTTTTCCCTAATTGGTGTTTACAAGCTCTTGCACTCCACAAAAGTCAACATGCTTATAAAACTTTTCATCATGACTAGTGCAATCATCATTAGTACTATGGATATTCAAAGAGTTCATACTAATAACATTGCAATCATGCTCATCATTCAAGGTTTAGTGCCAAACATTTTAATGCATTCTTCTTTAAACTTTGGCACAATTTTCCTTTCCATCATTCTCCAAAAACATATTAAAAGATAAAGCGTGAGGCAAAATCAATTCCATTTTTTAGTTTTCTTTTATAAATTAAACTAGTGATAAAACAAGAAACTAAAAGTATCGTTGCAAGATCTAAAGATATACCTTCAACACTCACCTCGGCAATAAGCGCGGAAAAAGAGCTTGATGTCTACTACACAACCTTCTTCTTGTAGGCGTTGTTGGGCCTCCAAGTCGAGAGGTTTGTAAGGCATACAAATTTCCCTCAAGTGGATGACCTAAGGTTTATCAATCTTGGGGCGTGGGTTGAAGATTGTAACATCCCAAAATTCTAAATTTTGGAATGTTATATTAAATAAATAACTATGCTTGATTGTCGATTGTTGGTTTGATGGATTGAGTGCGGTTGAAATTTGAAACTTTTGAAAGTTGAATGAGAGGGAATGAAATGACTTTCCCAAACTTTCCCTTTGCCTTTGGATCCCAATGAATTCAAATTCATACCAACACCAAAGCCTAGAGTGAGGATGACATGACTTCTTCCATTTTAAATGAATAGGGTTTTGGAAAAGATTTGAATTTCATTTGGGAAGTTTTCAAATCAAGCTTTATGCAACTCAATGATTTTCATGAGGAAGATAAAATGACTTCTTCAATTATATGAAATAGGAGTTGGAAGTTATAATGAATCAAGTTGAAAATCATTTGAAAGTGCTTTGAAACCCTCTTTCAAATTTTGAGTTTTGAATTTGAATTTCAAACTTTGGCATGTGAAACATTTCAAAACTAAGCTGATAAATACTTGATCAAAAGTATGAGAGGAGCAAACATGACACTCCAAAAATATCAGAGGAAACAATGCCAAAAGATTTGGATTCAAATCTGAAATTTATTTAATTTGAAAAAAATGGATTTTCATAAAGTTTGGATTTTTTTGGAAAAATGTTCAAATGAAAGGAATATTTGTATTTTTATATATATATTAAAATT
>JAHIAM010016484.1:0-12142 GCA_021605205.1 Aegilops longissima
TTAGCCCGGTCTTCTGGTCTGCGCGGGAGAAGTTTCTAAAACTGAATGATGAGTTCACATGCCGTTGATGGTAGCAAGTTTCAAAACTACCAGTTGGTAGACCGAGCCCTCATGATTGAAGGAAAGGCAGCAAATTGAGAACCCAAGAGGAAGTATGGAGGAAAGTATAACTCGGAGCCGGAAGCCTCGTTATACCCAAATCAGGAATTCAGTTTCACATACCCATGGAGGGGTTTGCCAAACCATAATGGCACCAAGAATGGGAGCAGGGAATGGAGGAAGCAATGGACGAAGCACCAACCCGTCAACACCATCCAAGGTAGAACCTGAGTCACATTACTTGCTTTAAGTGCCCAAGACTGGGCATTATAAATGGTATCGAAGGCGAAAGGAAATGGCAATGGAAGCTGGAAAAAGCCCAACCCTTTCAAGGGGACGGTGAACCACATTGATGTGGAGGAGGTTGAAGATCAGCCGATCGATGTCGGTAATTTTTGGTTAAGTCATTTCTGGGTTGTTCTTTTAAATCTTGGTGCATCGCATTCATACATATCAAGGGTTTGTGGATAAGTACAAATTACCAACCCAATAGGTCACCCATGCTAGTAACCTCCCGGGCAGAATACATGGCTAGTAAATGGTGTGATCGGCCATTAGATTGGACACTATGTTTTCCCCTCGGACCTAATAGTTCGGAATCCCAAGGTTGGATGTGATATTTAAATGGATTGGTTATCAAAGTATGGAGGAACATAGATTGCCCACAAGGTCAATTTTGCTCACCACCGAAGGAAGAAGGATCAAGTATGTATCACCGCGAGCGAGGAGGCATAAATTGCTTATCGGGAGTGGTGGGAAGAAGTACCGATGGTGAAATTTTCTGATGTATTTCGGAAGAGTTGCGGGAATGCCCGGATAGAGACATTGAGTTTTGATTGGTGGCGGGACAGGCCCGATAAAGCGACCTGGGATGCCCGATTTGGCGAAATCAAAAGGATTAAGGAACTATTGGATAAAGGTTTTATCGCCCAAGTTCTTCACCGGGGATCACCCGTCTTGTTAGTGGAAAAGAAGGATGGATCGTTAAGAATGGTTGTTGATTATCGTGGATTGAATGAAGTAACAATCAAGAACAAGTACCCCTACCAAATAAATGATCTTTGATCGTTTGCAAGGAGCTAAAGTGTTTTCCAAGATCGATTCGATCGGTACCATCGATTGAAGATTGGGGCAGGACATACCCAAAACGTTTACCACGAGAATGGACGTGGTATACCGTTATGTCATTTGGATGACTAACGCCCCCTATTTCATGAAACCGATGAACAAAGTGTTTATGGAGTTTTTGGATAAGTTAAATTGGTGTTCATTGATGAATTTTGATTTTTCGAAGAATGAAAGGAACACAAGGAACATTTGGATTGGTTTTGGAGCGAGGGAACACCGGTTTATGCCAAGTTCAGCAAATGTGAGTTTTGGCTAAAGGAAGTTGGATTTCTTGGACATGTTATATCCGGAGAAGGAATAGCATTGACCCACAAAGGTTGAGACCGTAACCAAATGGGAAGCACCAGCGGTTGGAGAGATTGAGTTTCCTTGGACTTGCAGGATACTACGAAGATTCATTGAAATTTCTCAAGGTTGCAAAGCCTATGACAAAATTGGAAGAAGGATAACAAATTCATATGGGAGGGACTTGAGGCAAGTTTTGGAGTTGAAGAAAAGATTGGTTACCTCCGGTTTTAATATTGCGGATCGACCAAGGTTATGAGGTGTATTCGGCGCTTCCGTCGGGACTTGGGCGTGCTTATGGGAAGGAAGAGTTGTTTAGTATGCTTCCGACAACTTAAGCCCCATGAGTTAAATTATCCACAATGATTTGGAGTTAGCAACCGTTGTGCATGCCTTAAAGACATGGAGACATTTTCTCATTGGAAATCATTGTGAAGTATACCGGATCACAAGGTTTGAAGTACATCTTCACCGGAAGAATTAAATCTCAGACGGAGGAGATGGTTAGAGCTTATCAAGGATTATGATATGAGATTGCATTATCACCCGAAAGGCTAATGTTGTAGGGCGCATTGAGCCGTAAACCCGTCAATACCCTAATGATGGGAGGCCCAATGAGTTAGCAGGGACCGAGCTATGTTTGGAAATAGTTCGAGAGGCTATGTTTGGAATTGATCTACGATGGACAAAATCAGGAAGCCCAAAAGGCGAATAAAAGTTGCCTCTATAAAGGAGAAAATGAGCAAAGGAAAAGCTAAAGGTTTCGTGAGGAACGATACCCTATGGTTTGAGGACCGTGTTTATGTGCCAAATAACCCGGAGATCGGGAAGTTGATTTTGCAAAAGTCATGATTCACCCTATTCGATTCACCGGAAATACCAAGATGTATTTGGATTTGAAGAATACTTTCGGTGGACGGAATGAAGAAGGATATTGCGGAGTATGTAGCTTTGGATGTATGGGTAAAGCGAAACATCGAAGCCGGCGAGTTATTACAACCATTGCCGATACCGAATGGAAGTGGGATAAACTAGGCATGGATTTCATCACAGGTTTGCCAAAGACTCGTTGAATATGACTCGATTTGGGTTATAGTCGACCGTTTGAAGGTAGCTCATTTCATTCGATCAAGACTACCTATAGGTGCTAAGTTGGCGATATACATGACCAGAATTGTGTGTTTACGGAGTTAGGAGATTATCGGATAGAAACCCAATTTACCTCAAATTTTGGAACGGTTACCGAAACATTGGGAACCTGGAATTGATCACTTTCCACCCAGCCGATGGAGGGGAGAAGTCAATCAGATTTTGGAGGATATCTTTGAGAGCTTGTGCACTAGATTATGGATCTAGTTGGGATGATAATTTGCCGTATGCAGAATTTTCTTAAACAACAGTTACCAAACCAGCGAAGATGGCACCTTCGAGGCTCGTATGGAAGAGATGCAGGACACCGTTGTCATGGGGCGGCGGAGATTCGATTGTTTGGACCAGATTTGATTAAGGAAGCAGCGAAGGTTAATTGATTGAGATAGGCTCAAGGTAGCCCGTCGACGGAAAATATGCGATTCAAAGCCCAAGCGATTGAATAAGTGGAGCAGTATATCTTAAGGTATCCCTTGAGGAGTTAAGCGTTTTGGAGTTAAAGGAAAATTAGCACCCGTTTAGTTGGACGTATAAGATTTTCAGCATGGGAGAATTGCTTATAATTGGAATTGCGGAGGATGTCGGGAGTTCATGATGTATTCCATGTTTCTCGGTTGAAGAAATGTCACCCGAGATAGCGGATCGTTAAGAACCACGGTGCCCTGGAAGCAATTATTGAAGGATTTAACATATGAGGAAAAACCGGTTAAGATTCTCGATTATGCCCGGGAGTTACTCGCAGCAAGGTTATCAAGTTTTGCAAGGTTCAATGGAGCCACCACCGAAATGAAACACAGGAAAGAGGAAGTTTGCTCAAGGACCACCCTCACCTATTTTCTAGCCAACCCGAATCTCGGGGAGATTCATCTTAAAGGGTAGGTTTGTAACATCCCAAATTTTCAATTTGGAATGTTTAATTAAGTCATCATGCATATCATATTTTCGCATTTTTCGATCCTAGAAAATTTCCGCAACTCAAGGACCCTCGGAGAAGTTGGAATTTCATTATTTTCATATTTGGGTTTTCTCAAATTTTGAAAATAGGATCATTTATTTATTTAATTATCTTCATTTTTTCCTATAAAAAAAAAAGAAGGGAATAATATGACTTTCCCAACATTTAGGAAAAATGAAGATTTAATAAATAAATCAATTTTGGTTTTGAAAGTTTATTTGCTTTAGGAAAAAATGAGTATTTTAAAAATATGCATTTTGCCCGTTTTAAATTCATTTTGTTGATCATTTTTAAGAGTGGGAAAATTAATTTTATTTAATTTGGGTTTGTTTGGTTTTATTTTTTAAATCTTTGTTTTATTAAAAAACCCACCCTTTGAGGCCCGCCACCCGTGCGGCCCGACCCCCCCCTCGCCCTCCCGGGGAGGGTCCCGCCCGCCCGGCCAGTCGGCCGGCCCGCCTTGCCGCCGCCCTTCCCCAACACCCCTCCTCCTATTTTGGGCCCCTCCTCTCCCTCCTCCCCGGCCCCGCCGGGCCCCGCCGCCCGCCCGAGCCCGCCCGCCCCCCCTCGCCCGGGCCGCCCTGGTGCCGCCCCGCCCCGCCGGCCCGCCGAGCCAGCCCCGCCGGCACCGCCCGGGGTACCACCCCGCCACCGGTCGGTTTTGTTTCCAAACCGTTCCGTTTTTCTTCGTTATTGGTTTTTAAAAAAACCCTAGATTGGTTTATTTTTTTCGGTTTTATTATTTAGTGAGCGTTCACCGACCCGTTCGTTTTAATCGTTTTGGGTTAGTTTCTGTTAACGGCGTCCGTTTTAACCGTTCGTCGTTTTCTTTTAAGGTTTAATCCGTTATTTTAATTCGATTTCGATCAATTTTCAAATCTGTTTATTTTCTGCTCGTTTATCGGAATCGGTGATTCAAGCGCGGAGTTTGTTTGAAACCCCGTTCGACTAACCACAAACAAAGTTTTGCTACTGTAAATTTGACCTAGTTTCAAATTGCTAAACAGTTGTTTTCTCGATTTGACTTTCGATGCTTTATTTGATTCGATTCTTTTGCCCGGGTTCTTAAGTTGAACTCTCGGTTAGATCTTTTATTGAGATTTCCTGTGCATTAGATGAGTACTTATTGTATGCTTGTTGTTTTTGCGTTAGATCACCGGTCCCTTGTTACTTGAATCTCTAGGTCTGGGATCATCAAAAGGCAAGTAACACTTGATCATATTTTCTACCGGTTTTGCATTAGATCAACCTCAAACACTTGCATGTTTAGGATCAATTAAATTGTGGGATGGGAAGTAGATTGAGGTAGTACCTATTACTGTTTTACTTATGAAACCTTGGGAGTTACTTCTCGTTTGCTTATTATGCCATGCTATGCTAGTAGGCGTGGATTGGGTGAGTGAATATCCATGACAGATGTGAGATTGTTAATTAATGGTTTATCTAAGGTGGCAACCTAAACACACATCTGGGTGGATTGAGGCTGGTTTCTATCAGGACTTCTGTATTTCTTGGACCGCCACCCAGGCTCTAAGGGATCATAAGATTATTAAACTAGAAACTTCCGTGTGCAGCCACAAGCCAATATGGGCTCTGGCATAGTTGAGTAAGTTGTGCGAACTCTTACGGGTAGGCTAGCTGATGTAGGGGATGTAGGTTAGCGGTCTACCCACATTAAGGTGCTAGTGCTACGAAGACTATGTCTCGGTCATCCGTTTCTCAAACACCATGTAGTCACGAGAACCAAGCGGAGGCGATCAGTCTTGTGGGAAAAGTCAAAACCTCTGCGAGTGTATAAACTAATCATGATTAGCCGTGTCCCCGTTATGGACGTTTGAGTATCTAGTAATTTGAATATCATGTGAATCTCAACATGTTACTTCTAAATAATGTTATTGGGTTTTGATGAGTACTTTTTAATTGGGATTGAGGATCTGTCAACCATTCTCAATGTTTAACAACCACCATGATAGTTAAATAAAATTATTCCTTTGTTGTAGGGAAAAATTAGCTTTATGCAAAGTAACCGTGAGCTTTACCACCAGCCATATATGCATGTAGTATAGGCTTATTCCTTCATTATCTCTATGTGTTACATTGCGGCATATTCCATGTCTTGACCCGTTTTCGGGCTGCAACTTTCATGTTGCGACTTTTGAACAACAGTAAGGTGTTAGGTGTGGTTCTATACTCGGTGATGCCGATGGAGTTGATGGACTCACTTATCTTCCAAGCCTTCGCTGTTATTTATTAGATGGCCTTAAGCCATATTATTGTAATAAGTTCCCTTGTGGACAACGTTGTAATAAGTGTGTGATTGCTACTCGCTATAAATCCTTGAAATCTTGTGTGGTGTCGGCATTCTTGATCGGGGATGACCTGAGCAGGAGACTTGATCCATTGGTGCAGTGCTACAATTTGTTATGATTTTTTCAAGTGCGATCAAATGGTCAAGGAAAATCATAAGGCGAAACAAAGTGGTTTGGGCAAACGAGTGTTTTCGAAACTAGGGATAAACCTGGGGACACAACTAAGGGCATAGAGTTAATTATCCTTTTAACTTAGGTGAAAGCTGGTTGCTGACTAAGCCCCGAGTGTGAAACATATCCTCCTCGGATTGTTTTATTAACTTAAGCGGCTCGTTCGTAGCTAAGCCCTCGGTGTGGAGCGGATGCTCACTGGATTTTTAACTTGAAAGCCGTTTCAAAACTAACACCAGTGTGGAGCGGATCCTCACTTGGATTGTTTCTTAACTTAGAGCTGGTTGCAGCTAAGCCAGTGTGGAACATATTGTAACATCCCAAATTTCCAATTTGGAATGTTATACATTAGTCATCATGCATGTCATATTTTCTCGCATTTTCCGATCCTAGAAAATTTCACGCAACTCAAGGACCCTCGGAGAGAGTTGGAAGTTTCATTATTTTTCATATTTGGGATTTCTCAAATTTTGAAAATAGGATCATTTAGTTATTTAAATTATCTTCATAAAGTTTTCCTATAAAATTTTTGGAGAGAATAATATGACTTTCCCAACATTTAGGAAAATGAAGATTTTATAAATAAATCAAATTTGGCTTTTGAAAGATTTATTTGTAGGCAAAAAATGAGCATTTTAAAATTTATGCATGTTTGCCGTTTTAAAGTTCATTTTGTTAGGCTCATTTTTAGGAGTGGGAAAATTTGTTTTATTAAAATCGGAGTTCATTTGGTATTTTTTTAATTACGTTTGGTTTAAATTTTAATTTAAAAAATGCGCCCCTACAGGCCAAGCCCAGGCCCAACCACGAGGCCCGAGCCAGTGCCCGCCTTCCTCCTCTCCCTGGCGCACGCCGCCCATACGAGTCCTCGGGACAGCGCCGCCGTTCGCCCGCCTCCCCGGCTTGCCCCCAAACCACCCGCCGCCACCTCCCCTCTTAAATACCTTGCCCCCCCTCTCTGTCTCACCGCCCCCCCTCGCCTCCCGTGCCTTGAGTCCCCGCCGCCTTGGCGACGCCCGCCGCCGCAATCCTGACCGAGCGCCCGCCCTCGCCGCCCTCCGACCCGCCCGACCCCTAGCCCGCCGCCCGGCCCGCCGGCGATCACGGAGTAGCCCGCCCGATCCGGTTTCCCTAAAAACCGATTCGGTTTTAAAAAAAAGATGTTGGTTTTAAAAAAAAAACCTAGATTGGTTTTATTTTTTGGTTTCTTAACTAACGACGTTCACCGAACCGTTCGTTTCAATAACGTCTTTCGTTGAATTAGTTCGTTAACGAGCGTCCGTTATTTAATCCATTACATCGTTTTCTTTTAATCGGAATTAATCCGTTATTTTTACGATTCGATTTCGATCCGAGTTTCAAATCTGTTTTATTTCTCGCTCGTTTATCGGAATCGGTGATTCAAGCGCTGGGTTTAAATATGAAACCGCCATTCCGACTAACCTACTTTCACAGAGTTTTGCTCTGTAAAATTTTGACCTAGTTTCAGATTGCTAAACGAGTCGTTCTCTCTCGAGTTTCGACTTTCGATGTTTATTTTGATTCGATTCTTTTGCAACCGGGTTCTTAAGTTGAACTTTCTGGTTAGATCTTTTATTCGAGTTTTCCTGTGCATTAGATGAGTACTTATTGTATGCTTGTTGTTTATGCGCGTTAGATCACCGGTGCGCGCTTGTTATTTGAATCTCTAGGTCTCGCGGATCATCGAGCAAGGCAAGTAACACTGATCATACCTTTCTACTACCCAGTTTTATTGCATTAGATCAAACCCTCAAACACTTGCATGTTTAGGATCAAATTAAATTGTGGGTTTGGGAAGTAGATTGAGGTAGTACCTATTACTGTTTTACTTATGAACCTTGGGAGTTACTTCTCGTTTGCTTATTATGCCATGCTATGCTAGTAGGCGTGGATTGGGTGAGTGAATATCCATGACAGATGTGAGATTGTTAATTAATGGTTTATCTAAGGTGGCAACCTAAACACACATCTGGTGGATTGAGGCACTGGTTTCCATCGAGTTCTGTATTTCTTGGACCGCCACCCGGGCTCAAGGGATCATAAGATAATTCAAGCTGGAAACTTCGTGTGCAGCCACAAGCCAATTATGGGCTCTGGCGTAGTTGACTAAGTCGTGCGAACTCTTACGGGTAGGCTAGCTGATGTAGGGATGTAGGTTGATGCGGTCTACCCACATGTAAGGTGCTAAGCGCTTACGAAGACTATGTCTCGGTCATCCGTTTCTCAAACACCATGTAGTCACGAGAACCAAGCGGAGCGATCGAGTCTTAATGGGGAAAAGTCATAACCTCTGCAGTGTATAAACTAATCATGATTAGCCGTGTCCGGTTATGGACAATTTGAGTGTCTGGTAATTGAATATCATGTGAATTCTCAACATGTTACTTCAAATAAAAGTTATTGGGTTTGATGAGTACTTTTTAATTGGGATTGAGGATCTGTCAACCATTCTCAATGTTTAACAACCACCATGATAGTTAAATAAAATTATTCCTTTGCGGTAGGGAAAAATTGGCTTTTAAAAAACTGTAGCCAGTAGAGCCTTACCACCAGCCATATATGCATGTAGTATAGGCTTATTTTCCTTCATTGCTCTTATGTGTTACATTGCGGCATATTCCATGTCTGACCCGTTTCGGGCTGCAACTTTCACGTTGCGGACTTTTAGAACGACAGTAAGGTGTTAGGTCATGGTTCTATACTCGTGATGCCGATGGAGTTGATGGACTCACTTATCTTCCAAGCCTTCATGTTATTATTAGATGGCCTTAAGCCATATTATTGTATTAAGTTCCCTTGTGGACAACGATGTAATAAGTGTGTGATTGCTACTCGCTATAAATCCTTGAAATCTTGTGTGGTGTCGCATTCTTGATCGAGGATGACACTAAGCACGAGACTTGATCCATTTAGATGCTGTAGCTCAGAGAATGGTATCGAGCACTGTTGTTAGGACCACGACCACTAAGTTAAAGCCATAGATCACTACTCTCTTCCCATTTTCTAATTCCTCATCTTTTCTACTCTCTTTAGGATGCGGGCTGAAGATCAAGTACACCCAATCGGATGAAGGCACACCTTTTGGATTTCACTTGAAGGAAGTTACCAAGTACGAACATTGGATTACCAAGCTTCACGGGAACTTTCAACGCTACTCTTTGAAGAGGGATGGAAGATTCACGCTCACGTTCTAGGAAGGACATTAGCCCCAATCACCAAGCCTATAGATAGTGTTTTGATGCACCAACTTGGAGTGCAGGAAAGAGCATGGCAGCTCACATCACCATGGGCGCATTGGAGAAGCTTATCAAGAAGACCTCAAGGATACCATCTACCAGATTTGCGGCCGAGATGACAAGCTGGGACGTCGTCGGCACCAGAAGGATAGATCCATTGCAGCTTTCATCCGGAGTTAAATCAGCACATTCGGCGCGGGAGAACCAAATGTGCAATGATATGTTGGAGATTCTGAAGACAAATGGAAGGATCATCGAACTGGAAGAAGAACTAAAGACTACGCAAGGACTACATGGGCGAGATCGTAGCTCGGCAAGACACAATAACGATCTTAAATGCGAGATCGAAGAACTCAAGAAGAAGTTGGCGCTCAGGAATGAAGACCGTATGTCGAATACCAGCGACTACATTAACATCGACGACACGATTCGGATCCAAGTGAACCCGACTTTGAAGGCAGGCTGGAAGCGAGACATCATGGAGTCTTCCACGGTTCAAATTAATAGAAGTCCCCACATATTAGTAGTATTCCCTCCATGTAAACATTATAGTACCGCACTTTTGCGATAGTTAGATTGTTGTAAGCCCTTGTTTGATTGAATGAAGTGATTTTGTGTGCATTTGCTCATGTGCATTTGGGTAGTGATTCCCCTTAGACCTCATTCTATTTTACATTTCTCTTCTTTTCTAAACCCATCGGATGCCTCCGGGCGACCCGGATTCGTTTTCCGCGAGAGATCACCCAATTGATCCAGCAGCGAATACCCTGATTCAAACATTGATGCAGAACCGGGCAACAAACAACAACCCACCACCACCACCACCTGCGGATCATCGACTCGTTTCCTTAGATGAACCGCGGTGTATTCCGATAACACCGAGCCGATTGTAGCAGATGGTGGCTCCATAAGATAGGAAGGGCTGACCACTGCGGGATGCCTGAGATGGTGAAAGAGTGAAGTTTGCAGCACATCAGCTTGAAGGACCCAGCAGCATGGTGGGAGAATTTTACAGCCACTTACCCGTGAACCTTGTCACATGGGACCAGTTTCAACAAGCTTTTCCGCTGCCCATGTTTGGCAGAGGGCCATGGCCATGAAGAAGCGTGAGTTTAGCAACTTCGCCAGGGAGGAAGGACTGTTGGCGATCGTGGATGACTTTAGTAAATTAGCCGTTATGCCCCGGATGACATTGCTACGGATGCAGCTAAGCGGAGAAGTTTTAGAAGGACTGAATGATGAGTTCAGCATGCCGTTGATGGTAGCAAGTTTCAACAACTACCAGGAGTTAGTAGATCGAGCCCTCATGATTGAAGGAAAGCGGTGACAAATTGAGAACCATAGCGGAAGTATGGACAAAGGAAGTATAACTCCGGATCCGAGCGAAGCCTCGTTATACCCTAAATCAGAATTCAGTTTCAGCATAACCATGGAGGAAGTAATTAGCATAACCATAATGGCACCAAGAATGGGAGCAGGGAATGGAGGAAGCAGGACGAGAACCGCACCAACCCGTCAACACCATCCAAGGTAGACTGAGTCACATTACTTGCTTTAAGTGCCATAAGCTGGGCACTATGCAAATGACTATCGAGCCAGAATGGAAATGGCAATGGAAGCTCGGAAAGAAGCCAAACCCTTTCAACAGGGGACGGTGAACCACATTGATGTGGAGGAGGTTGAAGATCAGCCCGATCACGATGTCGGTAAGTTTTTGGTTAAGTCATTTCTTTGTAGTTGTTCTTTTCGATCTTGGTGCATCGCATTCATATATATCAAGGGATTTGTGGATAAGTACAAATTACCGACCAAGCCCTTAGGTCACCCATGCTAGTAACCTCACGGGAGCGAGTACATGGCTAGTAAATGGTGTGATCGAGCCACTAAGTTGGACACTATGTTTTCCCCTCGGACCTAATAGTTACGGAATCCCAAAGATTGGATGTGATATTAGGAATGGATTGGTTATCAAGTATGGAGGAAACATAGATTGTACCACAAGGTCAATTTGCTCACCACACGGAAGGAAGAAGGATTAAGTATGTATCACGGCACAAGCCGAGGAAGCGCAAGTTAATTGCCTATCCGGAGTGGTGCGGGAAGAAGTACCGATGGTGAAGGATTATCTGATGTATTTCGGAAGAATTGCCGGGAATGCCACGGATAGAGACATTGAGTTTTGATCGAATTGTTGCCGGAACAGGCCCGTTATCGAGCGACCGTCTGAGGATGCCCGCAAAGGATTTGGCGGAAATCAAGAAGCGAGATAAAGGAACTATTGGATAAAGGTTTTATTAGCCCAAGTTCTTCACCTTGGGGATCACCCGTATTGTTAGTGGAGAAGAAGGATGGATCTTTGAGAATGGTTGTTGATTATCGTGGATTGAATGAAGTAACAATCAAGAACAAGTACCCACTACCTATGATAAATGATCTGTTTGATGACTTGCAAGGAGCCAAAGTATTTTCAAGATCGACTTGCGATCGAGGTACCATCGATTGAAGATTAAGAGCAAGACATACCCAAGACAGCATTTACCACGAGATATGGACTATATGAGTATACCGTTATGTCATTTGGATGACTAACGCAGCCTATTTCATGAACACGATGAACAAAGTGTTTATGGAGTTTTTGGATAAGTTAAATCGTGGTGTTCATTGATGATATTTTGATTTTCGAAGAATGAAGAGGAACACAAGGAACATTTGCGATTGGTTTTGGAGGCCGGGGAACACCGGTTGTATGCCAAGTTAAGCAAATGTGAGTTTTGGCTAAAGGAAGTTGG
>JAHIAM010016486.1:0-46022 GCA_021605205.1 Aegilops longissima
GCTTTATGACACCGAACTGCTTTTTTTTGTCGTAACAAAAACGACATTTTTTTTCCTATAGTTGCGGTTTGTAGTTGGTTTTTTATTTGTTTGTACGTTAAGGTACATGGTGGGTGGGGGGTCCCCCCCCCCAAATTTTTTTAGTTGTCTATATTTTTTTTGTATTGTTCTTGTACGCACTGCGTGCGTTAGCGCGAGGCCGAGCAGGGGGTGGGGAGGGGGTCGTGACCCCCTCCACACCCCTCGCGAGGCCGAGCCTGGAACGAGCCGGAGCAGGCGGCGACGCGGCTTGCCGCGGCGCCGCATGCGTAGGCGAGTCCGTCATACCCCGTCGCCCCCGTGTCTATCTTAGGGTGTGGGGGGGGGGCTGGTTTTGCACGCGTCCCCTTTGATGGAAAAAACAGAATGTCCGCACTGCGCCTGTCAACCACGTGCACTGCGTGCGTAAGCGCGAGGCCGAGCAGGGGGTGGGGAGGGGGGTCGTGACCCCCCCCTCCACATCCTTCGCGAGGCCGAGCCTGACGACGAGCAGGAGCAGGCAGCGACGCGGCTTTCATGCGGGCGCCGCATGGGTAGGCGAGTCCCACACGCCGTCGCCCCGCCTATCTTAGGTGTGGGGGGTGGTCTTTGCTGCCCCTTTGATGGAAAAACAGAATGGCCGTGACCGCGCCGTTAACCAAGCGCATCTGCGTGCGTTAAGCGAGAGCCGGCAGGTGGGGAGGGGTCGGACCCCCTCCACACCCTCGCGAGGCCGAGCTCGAACGAGCCGGGCGGCGGCGACGCTGCTTGCCGCGGCGCCGCATGCGTAGGCGAAGTCCGTCCATACCCCGCCGCCCGTGTTCATCTTAGGGTGTGGGGGTGGTTTTGCGCGCGTCCCCTTTGATGGAAAAAACAGAATGTCCGCACTGCGCCTGTCAACCAAGCGCACTGCGTAAGTTAGCGTGAGGCCGAGCAGAGGGTGGGGAGGGGGGTCGTGACCCCCCTCCACATCCCCCTGCGAGGCCGAGCCTGGAACGAGTCGGAGCAGGCGGCGACGCGGCTTGGCGCGGCGCCGCATGCGTAGGCGAGTCCGTCATACCCCGTCGCCCCCTGTCTATCTTAGGGTGTGTGGGGAGGTGGTTTTGCGCGCGTCCCCTTTGATGGAAAAAACAGAATGTCCGACTGCGCTTTGTTAACCAAAGCGCATTTGCGTGCGTTAATCTGAGGCCGAGCAGGTGGGGAGGGGTCGTGACCCTCCACATCCCTCGCGAGGCCAAGCTCGAACGAGCAGAGCAGGCGGCGACGCGGCTTGCCGCGGCGCCGCATGCGTAGGCGAGTCCGCTATACCCCGCCGCCTGCCTATCTTAGGGTGTGTGGGGGGGTTTTGCGCGCGTCCTTTTGATGGAAAAACAGAATGTCCGCGACCGCGCTGTCAACCAAGCGCATCCTTGCGTGCGTTAAGCGAGCGAGGTCGAGGGGTGGGGGGGGTCGTGACCCCCATCCACATCCTCGCGAGGCCGAGCCTGAACGAACCGAGAGGCGGTGACGCGGCTTGCTTGCGGCGCCGCATGCGTAGGCGAGTCCGCTATACCCGCCGCCTGCCTATCTTAGGGTGTGGGGGTGGTTTTGCGCTGGCCCCTTTGATGGAAAAACAGAATGTCCGTGACTGCTACTGTCAACCAAGCACACTGCGTGCGAAGGCGAGGCCGAGCAGGTGGGAGGGGGTCGTGACCCCCTCCACATCCCCGCAAGGCCGAGCCTGAACGAGCTGAGCGGCGGCGACGTGGCTTGCCGCGGCGCGCCGCATGCGAGGCGAGTCCGGCATACCCGTCGCCCTGCCTATCTTAGGGTGTGTGTGTGGGGGGTTTATGTAGGCCCCTTTGATGGAAAAAACAGAAGGGGAGAAGTGAACAGAAGATCCAAAACGACGACGCACCTGAGCCGCAACCGCAAGGCCGGGCGAGAAATCCCAGTGTAGAATGCCTTCCATTAGCAACTAGGGTAGAGATCTCCATGATTGGGTGGTGGAGGTGGTGGAGGAGATCTCCATGGTTCAATGGGAGATATGCTTTAATTATGATTTCAAACTTGCCGGTGAAAAGAGGCTATTTGACATTAGCTCACTTGATGAATGGAGAACTCAAGCCTATGAGAATGCCAAACTATTTAAAGAAAAAGTTAAAAGATGGCATGACAAAAGGGTACATAAGTGTGAGTTTAATATAGGTGATCATGTGTTGCTATTCAACTCCCGTTTAAGATTTTTTGCAGGAAAACTTCTGTCTAAACGGGAAGGCCCTTATGTTATCGAGGAGGTCTATCGTTCCGGTGACATAAAAATCAACAACTACGAAGGCACAAATCCGAAGGTGGTGAATGGTCAAAGAATCAAACATTATATCTCAGGTAATCCTATAAATGTTGAAACTAATGTTATTGAAACCGTAACCCTGAGGAATACATAAGGGACACTTTCGAAAGCATCGACCAAAAGGAATAGGTATGTGGTACGGTAGTAAACCGACTCCAAAACAGTTCTAATGGAAATTTTCTCCGTTTTGGAATATTTATTAAAATAGGAAAATAAGAAGTAGTTTGGAAGGACACGAGGCATCCATGAGGGTGGAGGGCGCACCTACCCCTCGGGCGCACTTCTGCCTCGTGGGCACCTCGTGTGCTCTCCGGACTCCGCTTTCTTGCATGATACTTCTTTTGGTCGGTAAAATTCATTATATAATCTCCCAAAGGTTTTGACCACCGCATCATGCAAATATCCTCTATTTTTGTTTCAAGCTGTTTTTCTGACAGATCTAGATCACCATGATGTCTCCAAGTGTCCCCAAGGACAAGTTCTTCGAGAAGGTCATCAACCCCTACCTAGCGGAATTACTGCAACATCCTAAAACCATTGAGATGCATGAGGGGGTGCTGCATATCCGTGATGTCGAGGGATCAAGGAGGACCGGAAGCGTGGAGACAAGGCTTGAAGCAATGGAGCAACAAGTTTTCAAGTGTCAGGAGATGGTGGAGCGTGGACTCGACACCAATCACATAATGATCACGGAGTTCACCAACAACCACAAGATGGACGCAAAGGACATTGGGGAGGCCATCTTCAAGCTTCACGAGAAAATTGAGCACCTCCAAGCCCAGATCTACGACCTGCAAAACCAAAACTGTGAGTATGAATATAGATTCAAGAGGATGAGTTTGGCTGCAGATTTAAGGATCCCGGAGACTCGATCTTCCTTCTATGATGGTGAACCCGTGCCTTGGAAGATGGACGACAATCCTACATCATCAACAACCCAATCACCACCACTTCCGAGGAAGGAGGCATAATCCCATGGGTATGGGCACTCCCCTTGGCAACTGCCAAGCTTGGGGGGAGGTGCCCCGGTATCGTATCACCATCACACTCCTATCTTTACCGTTTTCTTAGTTCGATCCTTTTGGTAATATCTTGATCTAGTAGAATAAAGTTTTAGTATGATTTAGTTTTGAGTTTTGCTTTATGATCCTTCTATGTAATCGAGTCCGTGAGCTATATATAATAAAGATTAGTGTTGAGTCAAGGGCTTGATTAACTTGGTATGATCTTGAGAGAAAAGAGAAAGAATAAAAGAAATAAAGAGATCATATTGATCTTATGGAGAGTAATGACTTCACATATAAAGAGCATGATGAATAAAAGTTGTTGAGAGTTGACAAACATAGTTTTGGTCATCGTTGCAATTAATAGGAGGTAATAAAGAAAGAGAGGTTTTAACATATAAATATACTATCTTGGACATCTTTTATGATTGTGAGCACTCATTAAAATATGACATGCTAAAGAATTGATGTTGGACAAGGAAGACAACGAATGGGTTATGTTTTCTTATATCCGAAATAAAGTATATTGTCATGGATAATCCAACATGTTGAGCTTGCCTTTCCTATCATGCTAGCTAATTTCTTTGCACCAAGTAGAGATACTACTTGTGCTTCGAATACCCTTAAACCCAGTTTTGCCATGAGTGTCCACCATATTGCTACCTCTTGAGCACTGCGTTGGTTTTCCTTCAAAAGGAAAGGGTGATGCAGAAAGCAGCGTAAGTATTTCCCTCAGTTTTGAGAACCAAGGTATCAATCCAGTAGGAGGCCACGCACGAGTCCCTCGCACCTACACAAACAAATAAAACCTCGCAACCAACGCAATAAAGGGGTTGTCAATCCCTTCACGGTCACTTACAAAAGTGAGATCTGATAGATATGATAAGATAATATTTTTGGTATTTTTATAATAAAGATGAAAAGTAAAATAAAAGGCAATAAAAATAGCGAACTGTTGGAAGATTAATATGACGGAAAATAGACCCGGGGGCCATAGGTTTCACTAGTGGCTTCTCTCGAGAGCATAAGTATTACGGTGGGTAAACAAATTACTATTGAGCAATTGATAGAATTGAGCATAGTTATGAGAATATCTAGGTATGATCATGTATATAGGCATCACGTCCGTGACAAGTAGACCGACTCCTGCCTGCATATACTAGTATTACTCCACACATCAACCGCTATCCAGCATGCATCTAGAGTATTAAGTTCATAAGAACAGAGTAATGCTTTAAGTATGATGACATGATGTAGAGGGATAAACTCATGCAATATGAAATAAACCCCATCTTGTTATCCTCGATGGCAACAATACAATACGTGCCTTGCTGCCCCTGCTGTCACTAGGAAAGGACACCGCAAGATTGAACCCAAAGCTAAGCACTTCTCCCATTGCAAGAAAGATCAATCTAGTAGGCCAAACCGAACTCATAATTCGAAGAGACTTGCAAAGATAACCAATCATACATAAAAGAATTCAGAGAAGATTCAAATATTGTTCATAGATAAACTTGACCCTAAACCCGCAATTCATCGCTCTCAACAAACACACCAAAAAGAAGATTACATCGAATAGATCTCCACGAGAATCGTGGAGAACTTTGTATTGAGATGCAAAGAGAGAAGAAGCCATATAGCTAATAACTATGGACCCAAGGTCCGAGGTAAACTACTCACACATCATCGAAGAGGCTATGGTGTTGATGTAGAAGCCCTCCGTGATCAATGCCCTCCTCGGCAGACGCCGTAAAAGGCCCCAAGATGGGATCTCACGGCATGAAGGTTGCGGCGGTGGAATTAGGTTTTCGTGGATGCTTCAGTTGGTTTGGGGCGTGAGGTATATATAGGAGGAAGAAGTATGTCGGTGGAGCAACATGGGCCCCACGAGGGTGGAGGCGCGCCAGGGGGTAGGCGCGCCTCACGCGTGCCCTCCTGGTTGCTTTTTTGACGAGGGTCCAAGTCGTGCGGATCACGCTTGTTCCGAAAATCACGCTCCGAAGGTTTCATTCCGTTTGGACTCCGTTTGATATTCTTTTTCTCGCTAAACACTGAAATAGGCAAAAATAGCAATTTGGGCTGGGCCTCGGTTAATAGGTTAGGCCCAAAATAATATAAAAGTGTATAACAAACCCATTAATCATCTAAAACAGAATAAAATATAGCATGAAGCAATCAAAAATTATAGATACGTTGGAGTCGTATCAACTATCCCCAAGCTTAATTCCTGCTCGTCCTCGAGTAGGTAAATGATTAAAACAGAATTTTTGATGCGGAATGCTACTTGGCATAATTTTTTTAATGTAACCCTCTTAATTGTGGTATGAATATTCAGATCCGAAAGATTCAAGATAAAAGTTTAATGTTGACATAAAAGCAATAATACTTCAAGCATACTAACTAAGCAATTATGTCCTCTCAAAATAACATGGCCAAATAAAGTTCATCCCTTCAAAATCATATAGTTTAGTCATGCTCCATTTTCGTCGCACAAGAATGCTCTCATCGTGCACAACCCCGATGACAAGCCAAGCAATTGTTTCATACTTTAGTAATCTCAAACTTTTTCAACCTTCACGCAATACATGAGCGTGAGCCATGGATATAACACTATGGGTGGAATAGAATATAATGATGGGGGTTATGTGGAGAAGACAAAAAGGAGAAAGTCTCACATCAACGCGGCTGATCAACGGGCTATGGAGATGCCCATCGATTGATGTTAATGCGAGGAGTAGGGATTGCCATGCAACAGATGCACTAGAGCTATAAATGTATGAAAGCTCAACAAAAGAAACTAAGTGGGTGTGCATCCAACTTGCTTGCTCACGAAGACCTAGGGCATTTGAGGAAGCCCATTATTGGAATATACAAGCCAAGTTCTATAATGAAAAATTCCCACTAGTATATGAAAGTGACAAAACAAGAGACTCTCTATCATGAAGATCATGGTGCTACTTTGAAGCACAAGTGTGGAAAAAGGATAGTAGCATTGTCCCTTTTTATTTATTTATATATATTTTCGGTCCTCCCTTTTTCTGGCCTTTCTTTTTTTTATTGGGACAATGCTCTATGAATGATGATCATCACACTTCTATTTATTTACAACTCAATTTTTACAACTCGATACTAGAACAAAGTATGACTCTATATGAATGCCTCCGGTGGTATACCGGGATAGGCAATGAATCAAGAGTGACATGTATGCAAAATTATGAATGATGGCTTTGCCACAAATACGATGTCAACTACATGATCATGCAAAGCAATATGACAATGATGGACGTGTCATGATGAACGTAACGGTGGAAAGTTGCATGGCAATATATCTCGAATGGCTATGGAAATGCCATAATAGGTAGGTATGGTGGCTGTTTTGAGGAAGATATAAGGAGGTTTATGTGTGATAGAGCGATCATATCACGGGATTTGATGCACCAGCGAAGTTTGCACCAACTCTCGGTGTGAGAAAGGGCAATGCACGCATCAAGAGGCTAGCAATGATGGAAGGGTAAGAGTGCGATAATCCATGGACTCAACATTAGTCATAAAGAACTCACATACTTATTGCAAAAATCTACAAGTCATAAGAAACCAAGCATTATGCACATGCTCCTAGGGGATAGATTGGTAGGAAAAGACCATCGTCGTCCCGACCGCCACTCATAAGGAAGACAATCAAAGAACACCTCATGTTTCAAATTTGCTACATAACGTTTACCATACGTGCATGCTACCAGACTTGCAAACTTCAACACAAGTATTTCTCAATTCCACAACTACTCAACTAGCACAACTTTAATATTACTTCCTCCATATCTCAAAACAATCATCAAGCATCAAACTTCTCTTAGTATTCAACACACTCATAAGAAAGTTTTTACTAGTTTTGCATACCTAACATATTAGGATTAATTTTCCTATTTAAGAAAATTACCATGCTGTTTAAGACTCTCAAAATAATATAAGTGAAGCATGAGAGAATAATATTTTATATAAAACGAAACCACAGCCATGGTCTAAAAGATATGAGTGAAGCACTAGAGCAAAAACTATATAGCTCAAAAGATATAAGCGAAGCGCATAGAGTATTCTAATAAATTCCGAATCATGTGTGTCTCTCTCAAAAGGTGTTTACAGCAAAGATGATTTTGGCAAACTAACAAATAAATACTCAAATTATAGAAGATGCTCCAAGCAAAACACTTATCATGTGGTGAATAAAAATATAGCTCCATGTAAAGTTACTGATGGAAGTAGATTTAAAGAGGGATGCCTTCCGGGGCATCCCCAAGCTTTGGCTTTTTGGTGTCCTTAGATTATCTTGGGGTGCCATGGGCATCCCCAAGATTAGGCTCTTGCCACTCCTTGTTCCATAATCCATCAAATCTTTTACCCAAAACTTGAAAACTTCACAACACAAAACTTAACAGAAAATCTCGTGAGATCCGTTAGCGAAAGAAAACAAAACACCACTTCATGGTACTGTAATGAACTCATTTTTTATTTATATGGGTGTTAAACCTACTGTATTCCAACTTCTCTATGGTTTATAAACTATTTTACTAGCCATAGATTCATGAAAATAAGCAAACAACACACGAAAAACAGAATCTGTCAAAACAGAACAGTCCGTAGTAATCTGTAACTAACGCAAACTTATGGAACTCCAAAATTCAGCAAAAATAGGAAGACCTAAAAATTGTTTTATTGATCTGCTGCAGTTGGAATCAATATTTTATCACGTTCTGGTGATTTCTAACAATTGTTTTCGTGAACATAAAGTTTCTGGAATTTTCAGCAAGATCAAATAACTATCATCCAAGAAGATCCTATAGGTTTAACTTGGCACAAACACTAATTAAAACATAAAAACAAACCTAACCAGAGGCTATATCAAATATTTATTCCTAAACATAAGCAAAAAGCAAAAAACAAAAAATAAAATTGGGTTGCCTCCCAACAAGCGCTATCGTTTAACGCCCCTAGCTAGGCATAAAAGCAAGGATAGATCTAGGTAATATCATCTTGGGTTTTTAATTTTTTAGCGGAGTTATGCTCGAATCCGGGAGGTTCTTTACGCTTCCTTCATATTCGGAAATTTTGAGATCTAAAGAGTCCAACCGCTTATTGCAAAGGGTAATCAACATATTCATGCGGTGGAGATTCCCGCTAACACTCTTAAGAGGTTCAAGGATTTTGTAAAATCTTAGTTATTTCACAAATTTTCTCAAAAACTTGCGTTTCTTCTTGGGTATTATGGGGCCCCTTTTGTTGAGGTAATGTTCCCACTATACCTTCTATAATTTCATGCGCAATACAGGGATCAATTTCAATAAAATTGCCTTTGGCAACACAATTCAAGAGTTGTCTATGAGACATATTCAATCCAACATAAAAGTTGCGAAGCAAAATTCTAAAATTCACCTCTAGAGTGCAATTACGATAAAATTCCATCATTCTAAACCAAGCATCTTTTAAGTTTTCTCCTTGTCTTTGTTTGAAGTGAGACAAAGGAGTAGATAAAGGACTAGCCATAACGACGAAACAAACGAAAAAGAGGCGAACGGAAAAGAGAGGGCGAATAAAACAGCAAGGGTGAAGTGGGGGAGAGGAAATGAGAGGCAAATGGCAAATAATGTAATGCGGGAGATAAGAGTTTGTGATGGGTACTTGGTATGTTGACTTTTGTGTAGACTCCCCGGCAATGGCGCCAGAAATGGCTCGTTGTCGGGAGTCCAAATCTTGACTTGACCTTGCGTAAGCCTCCCCGGCAACGGCGCCAGAAATCCTTCTTGCTATATCTTGAGCACTGCGTTGGTTTTCCCTTGAAGAGGAAAGGGTGATGCAGTAAAGCAGCATAAGTATTTCCCTCAGTTTTTGAGAACCAAGGTATCAATCCAGTAGGAGGCCACGCACGAGTCCCTGGCACCTACACAAACAAATAAAAACCTCGCAACCAACGCAATAAAGGGGTTGTCAATCCGTTCACGGTCACTTACGAAAGTGAGATCTGATAGATATGATAAGATAATATTTTTGGTATTTTTATAATAAAGATGCAAAGTAAAATAAAAGGCAATAAAAATAGCAAAGTGTTGGAAGATTAATATGATGGAAAATAGACCCGGGGCCATAGGTTTCACTAGTGGCTTCTGTCGAGAGCATAAGTATTACGGTGGGTAAACAAATTACTATTGAGCAATTGATAGAATTGAGCATAGTTACGAGAATATCTAGGTATGATCATGTATATAGGCATCACGTCCGTGACAAGTAGACCGACTCTTGCCTGCATATACTACTATTACTCCACACATCGACCGCTATCCAGCATGCATCTAGAGTATTAAGTTCATAAGAACAGAGTAATGCTTTAAATATGATGACATGATGTAGAGGGATAAACTCATGCAATATGAAATAAACCCCATCTTGTTATCCTCGATGGCAACAATACAATACGTGCCTTGCTGCCCTTGCTGTCATTGGGAAAGGACACCGCAAGATTGAACCCAAAGCTAAGCACTTCTCCCATTGCAAGAAAGATCAATCTAGTAGGCCAAACCAAACTGATAATTCAAAGAGACTTGCAAAGATAACCAATCATACATAAAAGAATTCAGAGAAGATTCAAATGTTGTTCATAGATAAACTTGATCATAAACCCACAATTCATCGGTCTCAACAAACACACCACAAAAGAAGATTACATCGAATAGATCTCCACGAGAATCGTGGAGAACTTTGTATTGAGATCCAAAGAGAGAGAAGAAGCCATCTAGCTAATAACTATGGACCCGAAGGTCTGAGATAAACTACTCACACATCATCGGAGAGGCTATGGTGTTGATGTAGAAGCCCTCCGTGATCACTGCCCCCTCCGGCAGGACGCCAGAAAAGGCCCCAAGATGGGATTCACGGGTACAGAAGGTTGCGGCGGTGGAATTAGGTTCTCGTGGATGCTTCATTGGTTTGGGGTAGCGGTATATATAGGAGGAAGAAATACGTCGGTGAAGCAACATGGGCCCCATGAGGGTGGAGGGCGCGCCCCCTACCTCGTGCACTCCCGGTTGCTTTCTTGACGCAGGGTCCAAGTCCTCTGGATCACCTTTGTTCCGAAAATCACGTTCCGAAGGTTTCATTCCGCTTGGACTCCGTTTGATATTCTTTTTCGCGAAACACTGAAATAGGCAAAAAAACAGCAATTTGGGCTGGGCCTCCGGTTAATAGGTTAGTCCCAAAATAATATAAAAGTGTATAACAAAGCCCATTAATCATCTAAAACAAAATATAATATAGCATGAAGCAATCAAAATTATAGATACGTTGGAGACGATCACATATCTACCTATGGATTGAGTAAGATCCTTCAATTAAGTTGTCATGTTGCATGCAATAAAAATTTCTCTCTAAATATGTATGATCTATTAGTGTGGAGAAAATAAACTTTATACGATCTTGTGATATGGAAGCAATAAAAGTGACGGACTGCATAATAAAGGTCCCTATCACAAGTGGCAATATAAAGTGACATTCTTTTGTATTAAGATTTCGTGCATCCAACCATAAAAGCACATGACAACCTCTGCTCCCCTCTGCAAAATGCCTATCTTTTATTCTTGTCTCATACCTTATACAAGAGTCATGGTGATCTTCACCTTTCCTTTTTACATTTTATCCTTTGGCAAGCACATTGTGTTGGAAAGATCCCGATATATATATATATATATATATATATATATATATATATATATATATATATATATATATATATATATATATATATATATCCAATTGGATGCAAGTTAGAATGAACTATTATTGTTGACATTACCCTTGAGGTAAAAGGTTGGGAGGCAACACTATAAGCCCTATCTTTTTACGTGTCCGATTAAAACTCCATATCCATAAGTATTGTGTGAGTGTTAGCAATTATGAAAGACTAAATGATAGTTGAGTATGTGGACTTGTTGAAAAGCTCTTATATTGACTCTTTCTCGATGTTATGATAAATTGCAATTGCTTCAAAGGATCTGAGATTATAGTTTGTTAGTTCGAATGAAGTTTCGATTCATACTTTACGCTGTGAATACATTATTACTTGAGCATAAGAAATCATATGACTATATATATATATATATATATATATATATATATATATATATATATATATATATATATATATATATATATATATATATATTGTATGGTCTATTCTGCTAATATTAGCAGAATAACTATTCTGCACACCGCTTCCACACTGCACGCTGAACGAAAATGCACTGCATCTTCTTTACGTTGAGCACTGCAATGCTTCATGGGAGAACTGCTTCATTTTCCGGTTTTCCGCCCGCGCGTTCTATGTGGAATCGGGTGTCGCGGGATGATTCAGTTTGTGTCCGCATCTCATTTTAGCTTTATTCTTTCTGATTTACAGGAAAATATACTAGAGTGCTTGCAAATCGATGGATTTGGCGGACGAGCTTTCTCTGTTCGTTCTTGTTCGCGTCAGATGCGATTTTTTTGTGCTCGGATGTTTTTATTTAGTATTAATTATTTGATTGCGTTTGTTTTAATTGGTCCGTTCACTCTATAATTCGTTAATTTTTAGGAGTTAGTTTTCAATTCTTGATATGTTGGTTGTGCGGGCTGGTGAGCATCGTCCGCTCAAATCTGTTCTTGTTGATTTTTTGATTTTTGCCCGTCCACGCGTGTTTGAATATTGTAATTACTGTTGCTGTAGGATTGAATTCATTGTATTACGGGTATAATTGTCATTTTTTGAATCACGTTTTTTAAATGAAAGGTGATGCTGTTCGTCAAGTTGCCATATCTTCCATGTAAATTTTTATGGTGTATTTTTCGATGGTTTAGTGGCTGTAGAATTTTTAGGCGAGTTATGGAAGTGCGAGTGAAATTGACACCTCTATCAGTCTATCACATTGTCTGTAGTTTTACTGCTTTAATTTTATTTGTTGTAGTCGCGGCATACGTTGTAGTGCACTGCATTTTCTTTGGTAGCGTACTTCGTTGTAGTTTTATTACAGTGGTTATGGATGTTTATGAGATTTCTCCTTTTCGTAAACTACATTCTGTGTTTACTACATTCTGTGTTCTAGATGACTGCATAATATGCATTTCTGTACTGCATTAGCAGTGTTGTTAATGTTCTATTCTGCTATTAGAAGGGATGGTCCATGATACGCTTGTGTTAGCTGAATAGTTATTATAAGAATTTTTTTGAACTGCATACTATGAGAATTGTTTTTGAGCATCATATGTTAACTGCAAAGTTTCGACCATTTGCATTTCCTTGTTACTGTTCGGAGGGCTGCCTTTTGTTATTATTAGTACCACACTATGTGTTCGAGAGAACTGCATTACTGCCAACATCAACTTTGTCTAAAAAGGATGATAAAATGACGTAGTTGAGGTTGCATACTTTAAATAGGCATTGTTCAATTTGTCTGATTGACATAATTTTAAAAGCATACAGCATAAGCAAAGCATTAGAAATATTGGTTGCTTCATATTAGACAGCCTAGAGTGCAAATATTGTAAACTTTATGGAGTCTTCTCCTTTGTAGAAAAAGACCATGGCCACTTCTCCGACCTCAAAGCCATTGTGGGAGACAAAATCTTTCCAACCAGTAGTTATGTTGATGCAGTCTTCAGAGTCGATGTGGTAGTCAGCTTCCATGTCTCCATAGCCATTTTTGTGTTCTGTCTCCAAAGTAAGCTTCCCTGAACTCGGAGCATGAATTTTTATTGCGGATGGCAGTTTCTGCATATTGTAATGGGTGGATAAAGAATTTATAAGTAAACAACAAATGTTTTTGTTTTATACTTAGTATGATTTGTTTATGTTTACTTAAATAGTTACATACATATGATTATATTTTGTAAAGTAGTTGCAATGTATGAACAAACTTATGTACGCAATTGATTCCTAGTTTTACTGTGATATATATTATACTGCAACATGTGTGCCTTTGCAATGTCGAATAATGTACTTCTCCAAAGATGTTAATATAAGCGCAACGCTTATCTACTGACCCTTTTTTTGTACATATGTCGATACATAGTGTGGTACTGAAGAAAGATAGGTGGAAGCATCTAGTCTTAATAGCTAACAGATCTGAACAACAATACAAATTCTGTTTTGTATTTTTTGTTGATATTACTTAACAAATTGATTGAACTATATATTCAGATGTGTATTTGCAGTCTAGATTATGTCCAAAAATTGTGAGTGGAAAACATACCCAACTTTCCTGTAGATCTGTGGTTGTGAGGGGATGAAGAAATGGCGCATGAAACCCCCTGTTGGGTATCATCAGGCAGCCGAGCATGCTGCGCCACTCGGTGTTGGTGAGCTGTAGGCCTTCTGCGTAGACGCATGTGTCCGCTACCGGCGCCATCCTTGCCAAGCACCCGCACTTGCAGTCCATGGTGGGTTCAGTGGAATTCCAGAGAAGAGTTGTGGATGTGATGAACCCTAGATCTACGTTTTGAGGAAAATGAGGAACGGGGAGGAGTTGTGTTAGTCAGAGTACTAATGGATAAGTTTTATGCAACCAATCGAGCAATGGAAGTAATAAATGTTGTGGTTGGCGTTAGGTGGTGGATTGGGTCCGATTCGGTGAACACGAATGCATTCAAGAAGGAACAGATCTTGCTTACTTGAGAATAGCGAATCGCATTGTCATATCACATTTAACCGCCAACGCGTGGTTGGGCTGTGTTTGTGTATGGTATGTGGCATTTTTTAAATTTTCGTGGCCTCTTTTTTTTGTCGGCCTGTGTTCGGTAGTGAAGACGCATTGGGCCTGTGTCGGCTCGTGAGCACACGGCTGGTTCTGTTTATTGTGTGTGAGTCCTAATGTTTAGTCCCACCTCGCCTTGAAAGGCGCCACGGACCTGTTTATAAGCGTTGGCGAGGCATCTTGGTCGAACTCCTCAGATACTTATCTCGGCGCTTATACGGCGCTCATTGCTATATGCTCTATGATTGTGGGCCCATGTGCAACCGGCCCCATGCACTGTGACTCAGAACGACTCGCCTTCTGTGGGCGTAGACCTATTACGAGACTGGCTGGGGCTGGTCCCACCTGGGTGGTTAATTTTTTTTTCTTTCTATATTTCTGCCCTGTGTGTTTTTTTTTTCAATGTTGGAGTGTGCACTGCATTGATCAGTGTTGTGTACTGCATTGTATACGCACTTCGTGTTGCATGTACAATTGTCATTTTTTTGTTTCCGTCTTTTTGCTATCAGTTAATCTTTTTTCCCAATGTATGGGAGTTCACTGCTTTGTAAATCATACCTGTACTTCACTCATTATGGTTCTGTGTTGTACTTTCGTGTACTTCCATACTGTATTGAATTATTTTACGTGTTTTGCGTTTTTCTATTTATGTTTTTGCTCTTATGTATTCCTTTTTTGAAATTTATGTTCGTGCACTGCTTTATTGGGTATGTTAAGACTTCATTCGACAAATTCAGTGTACTGCATTCATGCGCAACTTGCACTGCATGCGTCCTGTTTGCATTCTGTACGACAATTTCATCACCAGCAAGCTAAGTTGAACAGAAAGCAAACTAACATAATCTGAGTTCATCATTACAGGCGATTGTGCATGGCAAGCAAACTAGGTTCAGCACACAAGCAAACTAACGATACATAAGCAAACAACACAAAGCAAATTTGATGATAATTCTAAAAGAAGGCTGGCATTCTTGGCTCCTGGCCGGCACCATCTTCTTCTTCACCGGTCGAGCTCTCCCCATCCCCACTGCTCTGGCGCGCTTCTTGGGTGGCTCCTCCTTCTCGACTTTGCACGACGAAGGCCGCCCCGGTGAGGGTGATGCGGTTCCATATCTCTTACGCCGCGTGGCGCCCTTGTCACAGACTCGATGTGCCTCCGGATGAGAGGGGATGGCCCAATACCGGTGCTCGGCGTCGGTGATCTTCTTCTTCATGTTGTTGTAGTAGTCGTCGATGAGCACGCCGGAGACGTCTCCGAGGGAGTCCAACGGCTTGGTTGCGTCGGGCACCCTCCACTCCTTCTGGATGTCGACGAAGTTGGCGACCTCCAGTTTGACGCGCTCGAGCCTGGTTTTGTCGCCGTCGATGGAGAAGCCTGCAAAGGTGTACCTGGGGTCGGTGAGGAAGTTGTCGAAGACGGTGCACCTTTCAGTGTCGCTCATTTGGAAGAGCAGCACTGGGTGATTCTTGCTGATGGAGAGCTGGCAGAGGGCGGGTTTTGCGCCGCCGTGGTCGTTGTCGTACTCGAGATCAATGCCGACGATCTTGTGGTATTTGGAGGCTGAGGTGGCGCTTCGTACCACGCGAGGGTGATCGCCATCTCGCTTCTTGTCGTTGGTGTGGATGACGTGCAACTTGGTGTTGTCGTGCGCCTCCACGGCGTTGTCGCCCTTGTACTCGTCGGTGAACGTCATCGCCGGTGGTGGGAGCGCAATGGATACTTGTGTTGTTGTGGATGAGAAGGCCTTTGGCAGGGGTCTGAATTTAAGGGGAGGGCGCGGGGTGGGATGGCCTCGTCGGATGAACTGCACGACCGCGCTGATGATGCGGTTGTGCGGATCGTGGGTTGGTTTTGCATATGTGATCGTGGGTTTGTGGCGATGGAACTGCTCCGATCGGGTGTATGTATGCGAATGTGGTTTTTTTTAAGGTGGGGTTTTTTTATCAGCACATTTTTTTAACCATCACCTTTTTATATTCGAACGGGCATTTTGTCATGTTTTATAGATGTATACTGCGTGACAACATAACTGCATTGTTTACAATTACGCACCGCGTCGCGTACAAATCAGAACTGCAACATTGTATACATGTGTGTACTTCATCGTTTTTTGCGTGTCTTTGCTATATGCTTCGGCGGTTTGCATTGCGCACCGAAATGCACTGCATACTTCTACCGACCCGTACTGCATCTTGTTTTTGCCGGTACTTATTGCAGTCCCTGGCACGGGACGGATAGGAAATGGGAGGGGGTGGGGGCCCGCTTTTTTCGAACTTATTGTTTTTTCTTGGTCGGTTTTGTTGGGCCTGTGTTCGGGTATTTCAGAGACGCATGTATGTTGTCAATTTTTGGGTGCCTGGTGCCGGTATCATTTGGGTGATCAGTTTTTATTCTTTGTATGTTTTTTTATGACGTGGAGTGCACTGCTTTTTGGTAAATCATCGGTGCAGTGCATTGATCATGGTTATGTACTAGGTGTGAACTTCATTCCTTACTGCATGTACAGTTCTCATTTTTGATCCCGTGTTTTTACTTTTTTTGTAATTTTCGAATGTATGGGACTGCACTGGTTAGCAAAATACGACTGTACTACATTGTTTATGATACCGCATCGCAAGTTCGTGGTATACGACTGCGTTAACTTATTCCGCGTTTGCGTTTTTCTTCACCCCGAAAAGAAATGCATAATGGCGTACTGCATCCCGTATAGAAATGCACTGCATTTTTCCAGCAGTGCGTACTGCATTTGTTTTTTTGCCTGTGCTTACTTCACTGTACGGGAGGTTAAAGGGGAGACCGGAGGGGGGGGGGCACATTTTTTTTGTGTGGCACTTAATTGAAGGTAGACTTTTTTTTCTGGATGTGTTCTCTTAACATGCGTTTTGTTTTTCATTTTAACTTTCTTTACGAACTGTATGTATTTTATTTGTTGTTTTACCGTTTTGAAATTTCATGATTCTTCACAGAGAACTGCATCATGTGTTTTTTTGGTTGTTTTTTAGTAATATGTGCGTTTTGATGTAGACTGGTTTATTTTGTCCGGGCTGTTTTTGGGCCGACCCGTTATTTGTGACGCTTTTTGAGAAACGCGGTGTGACGCCCCCGATTTAATCATACACTAATCATGCACGCAAATGTGTACGATCAAGATCAGGGACTCACGGGAAGATATCACAACACAACTCTACAAATAAGATAAGTCATACAAGCATCATAATACAAGCCAGGGGCCTCGAGGGCTCGAATACAAGTGCTCGATCATAGACGAGTCGCGGAAGCAACAATATCTTAGTACGGACATAAGTTAAACAAGTTGCCATAAGATGGCTAGCACAAACCGGATATGAGATCGAAGAGGAGCAGGCCTCCCGCCAGGATCCTCCTAGCTACTCCTCGGTCGCCGTCGATTGGCTGCACGTAGTAGTAGGCACCTCCGATTGTAGTAGTCGCCATCGACGGTGGCGTCTCGCTCTGGACTCCATCGTCTGTTGCACAATCGAGTAGAGGTAGGGGAAAAGGGGAACAAGGCAACCGTGAGTACTCATCCAAAGTACTCGCAAGCAAGGAGCTCTGATACATATGCATGGATATATGTGTAAAGGGCCATATCGGTGGTGAATCGCAGAAAGCCGTAATAAGAGGGGATAGCTAGTCTTATCGAAGACTACGCTTCGGGTCACCGTCTTGCAACAGGTAGAAGAGGACAATCAAGTCCTCCAAGTAACATCACATAGCAATACTCCTACCCGCGATCCCTCCTCATATCCACGAGAGAGCGACCACCGTTGTATCCGCACTTGGAAGGGTGTGTTTTATCAAGTATCCGGCTCTAGTTGTCATAAGCTCAAGGTACAACTCCAAGTCGCCCTGTTATCAAGATCACGGCTATTCGAATAGATTAACTCACTGAGGGTGCACCATCTTACCAAAGACGCTTGATCCCATTTGGCGGACACACTTTCTGGGTCATGCCCGCGCGGAAGATCAACACGCCGCAGCCCCACCTAGGCACAATAGAGAGGCCAGCACGCCGGTCTAAACCTAAGCGCGCAAGGGTCTGGGCCCATCGCCCTGAGCACAACTACACGTTAGGAGGGCGGCCGGAAGCAGTCCTAGCCTAGCAGGCGTTCAGTCCAATCCGTGGCCGCTCCGTCAGCCGACGTCTGAAGTGCTTGCCGATACCATGACGCCGGATACCCATAACTACTCCAGCGTAGATAGTTAGTGCGTATAAGCTCGTAGCCAACCCAGATCAAATACCAAGATCTCGTTAAGCGTGTTAAGTATCCATGAACGCCGAGCAGGCCAGGCCCACCTCTCTCCTAGGCGGTCTCAACCTGCCTGTCGCTCCGCCTCAAAGATCCATCCGGAGGGCCGTCGGGACAAAGGTCCTTTCAGCCCCAATCCGTGAATCACTCGCGGGTGCTCCACAAGCCGATCCGACTTTAGTCACCACATGTATCATGTATAAATATATAGTATATACCGTGATCACCTCCCGAGTGATCACGGCCCGATAGTATAGCACGGCAGACGGACAAGAATGTAGGGCCACAGATGAAAATGCTAGCATCCTATACTAAGCATATAGGATTGCGTAAAGGTAACAACAGTAGTAACAAGGACGGGCTATGCATCGGGATAGGTATAATCGAAAGCGGTAACATGCTACACTACTCTAATGCAAGCAGATAGAGGAGAGTAGGCGATATCCGTGATCAAGGGGGGGGCTTGCTGGTTGCTCTCGCAAGAGAGAGGGTCATCAACACCGTAGTCGAACTGGGCGGCAGCAGCGTCGGTCTCGTAGTCTACGGAGAGAAGAGGGGAAGAAACAATGAATACCATGTAAACAGATGCATATTGATGCATGACATGTCAAGTAACGATGCTAGGCGTGCCCTAACGTGGTATGAGGTGGTTCGGTTATGGGGAAACATCCGGAAAGTATTCCGATGTTTCGCGTTTTGGCGAGGGGCGGAGGGGAAAGTTGCAGGTTCGATAGGTTAGGGGTGTGTGGCGACGAACGGACTGCGTATCCGGATTCGCCTCGTCGCTCGAGCAATTTTCATGTTGAAAATATTTTAACCGAAGTTACGGATTAAAAGATATGATTTTTAAAGATTTTATTAATTTCGGAATTTAATTAATTAATTAATTAATTGAAAAATGGATTTATGACGTCAAGATGACGTCATCTTCGACGTCAAGATCAACAGGTTGACTTGGTCAACTGACATGTGGGTCCCGTTAGTCGCTGATTGTTAACTAATTACCCTAGTTTAGTTTAATTAACAAATTAATTAGGTTAATTAAACATGATTAATCAAGTTAATTAATTAAGTTAATTAATTAATTAATTAGCATTTTATTTTATTTATTAATTTTATTTATTTTATTTATTATTATTATTTATTTACTAAACGCTCGGGGGACCCCATGTCATTAGTAGGGCAGTCCGATCGGCTGGTCGACCGAAGTCAACAGATCGGGCGGGCCCCTAGGGCCCACGGTGATGACCTGTGGGTGGCCCTGTGTCGGCCACGTCCAGATCTGATGCGGAGTTGGCTCCGCGAGCCAAAACACGGGCGGAGGGCGCCGACGAGCCTCGGATTTCGCCACGGTGGCCCCAAAACAGGTGTGGCTACCCCGTTCGAAAGCTAACGACGTCGCGCGTCACATGGAGCTACGGGTTGGTCCCGGATGACTGAACCATGCGGCGAGCAGCGATGGCGGCGACTTCGCTCGTTGGATGTCGGAGACGGTGGAGCAGCGTGCTACAAAGATGCAAAAGAAGAGGCTAGGCAGGCTCTACGCGGCGGGCGAAGCTAACGGGCACCGGAGCGGGACCATTTGGTCGCGGAAGCTCGTCGGCGATGATCTCGCGCAGATGATGGGCTCGCACGACGGGCGGCGACTACGAGCACGTTAGGCGAGGAGAAGAGAGCGGAGGGGCAGGCGGAACGGCCCGGCTGCGGCGGGGGATGAGGCCCCGCCGAGCGGAGGAGGCGCGAGGGGAGGGTACACGGCTGGCCGAACGGGCGACGGAGGGGAGGGGGGGGCGGGCGATGCTCTGGGGGGGGCGCGAGGGTCTCGAAGCGGGCTCGGGGCGGTCGGGGCGACTGCGAGGAGGAGGCGAGGGAGGCGCCGGGCGACGGGCGGTTCCGGCGAGGCGAGGTGGACGGCCGAATCCGAGGCGTCGGCGGGCGGCGTGGGGCGCGCCTGGCGTCTGGGTGGCGGGTGGGGAGGAGGTGAGGACGGGCGGCGCTCGGTGGGGTGGGGCGCCGGCGTCGGGCGACAGGATCGGGCGGATCCGATCCAGATCGGCGGTGGGGAGGAGAAGGGGATCGGGGGGGGGGGGGAGGGGGGGGGGAAGTGGGTGTCGGCTAGGGTTTCCGCCGACCGGGGGGGGGGGATATGGGAGTGAGGGGGTGGGCCGGTTGGCCATGGGCTGGCCGGCTGGGCCAGGTGGGCTTGGCCCAGTTTGGCTTGTGGGGTTTTTCCCCCCTCTCTTTTGTTTTATTTTTCTTTTCTTATTTTTCCTTTTTCTGTTTTAATTTATTTTAAAATATCCAGACACTTTATAAAAATGTGTGCACCCCACCATAATTAACTTTGTAATATTTGACAACCCCCGAACATTTTAGTTTTAATTTTTGAAAACTTTTATTGTCCTCATATATTTGATTTAAATTTGAAACAGTTTTGATTCAACCGAGATTATCTCTGAATGAGGTGACGTGGCACCATCAACGTGAGATTTCTGTAGCATGATTATCCGGCGTTACAAATCTCCTCCACTACAAGAAATCTCGCCCGAGATTTAGGAGGTAGAAGGAAAGAGAGCGGGTATTCATCTCAAGACGATCCTCGCGTTCCCGTGTGGCCGTCTTGAGTGATTCGACCATCGAACTTTGAGGAACTTGATCGCCGGCGTGTGTGGCGTTCAGCTTGGTCGAGAATGCGGACCGGATGCTCTTTATAGGGAGGTCTGTTGCAATTCGAGCACTTCATGGTCCATCGCCGGATTGGGTCCTTGAAGCAGCGTCGGAGTTGTGACACGTGGAACACATCGTGAACCCGAGAAAGGTTCGACGGTAGCTCCATTGATATGCCACTTTTCCACGCCTTTCCGAATAGTGAATGGGCCAATATAGCGGGAGCTAGCTTGCCCTTGATCCCGGCGGTGAGCACCCTTCATTGGTGTAACGCGAAGATAGGCCTTTTCGCCAAAGTTGATAGACCATGTCTTTGTGATGACGGTCATAATTACTCTTTTGACGTGGTCGAGCAGTCTTGAGATTCTCGCGAATAATGCGGACTTGTTCTTCGCATGTTGGATAATATCCGGACGAAGAGTGGACGCCCCCGATTTCGACCAGTTCGTAGGGGTTCGCACTTTCGTCCATATAACACTTGAAGGGCCATCTTGAGACTAGCTTGATAGCTATTATTATTAGAGAACTCAGCATACGGAGAGATTCCTCCCACTTCTTGTCAAGGAAATAACACAAGCTCAAGCATGTCTTGAGAACTTGGTTGACACGCTCAACTTGCCCTTGTGATCATGCGGATGAAACGCAGATCTTGAAAGATAAATGAGTCCCCATAGCTTCTTGAAAACTTGCCCGTAATCTTGAAGTGAATAAGCTGCCACGGTCCGAATCGATAACCAATGGAATAACGTGAAGTGAAACAATTTCGACATATAGAGAGTTGCAAGCTGACTAGCGGTGATCGTCTCTTTGACCGCCGAAAATGAGCAACTTTAGAAAGCCGGTCAATGACGACAAGAATAGCATCATTACCTTCTGCGATTTGGGAAATCCAAAGGACGAAGTCCATTTCAACATGGTCCCATTTCCCTTCAGGAATAGAGATAGGTTGCAGAGTTCCAGAGGCCTTTGATGTTCGCTTTGATACGACGGCAAGCGCCACACTCAAAGAACATAGCGAGCAATGTCTCGCTTCATATTAGACCACGTAATCTCGATTTAATGTCTTGATACATCTTTGTACTACGGGATGGATACATAGAGGCGATCATGAGCTTCTTTCATAACCTCCTGAGTCATATTCAGGTTTTCCTTCTTACGGCACCACTAGGCGGCCTTTGAAGTACAAGGCGCCATCATCAGCAATAGTGAAGAATGAGGATTCCTTCTTTGAGGTCGCGCTTAATCTTGTAGACTTGAGTCATATCCCTGCATTGTCTTTATGGTGCCCACGAGATCGGGTTCAACAGCCAGGTATAGAGGGAACCACGGGAAACAACATGAGATTCATCTTGCGGAACTCCGGAGGAGGGGAGCGAAGTGCACCGGAGGAACAATATGGAGGTTCACCTTTCAATTCTTCAACAAGTGGGGCTGAACTTTGTGAACTCAAGGTGGTTGCAGAAGACTTGCGGCTCAAGGCATCAGCCATTACATTAGCCTTGCTCGGCGATAGGAAATACCCAAATCAAAGTCGCAGCAGTCTCCATCCATCTCTCGCCGACGGAGGTTCAGGTCTGGCTGAGTAAGCAGATACTTCAGACTTTGGTGGTCGGTGAAGATCTCGCAAGCGATTACCGAGAAGGTAATGTCGCCATTGCTTGATGCATGAGTGTGATAGCAAGCTCGAGGTCGTGAACTGGGTAGTTCTCTTCGTGAGGCGTAATTGTCAAGAGGCATAAGCAACCACTTTGCGCTCTTGCATTAGGACACCGCCTAATCACGACGGAAGCGTCGCGATAAATGATGAAGTCCTTCTTAGTATCGGGAGGAGCTAGCATGGGCAGAAGTCAACTTGTCTTTGAGTGCTCGGAAACTTTCCGACACTTATCATCCATTGGAACTTGACGCCCTTATGCAACAAGGTTAGTCGAGGCTCGGCAATCTTGGAGAAGTTCTCGACAAATCGACGGCAATAGTCTGGCGAGACCGAGAAAACTTCGACTTGCTTAACGTTCTTGGAGGAGTCCAATCGAGAATAGCCTAAACTCTTTCGGGGTTGACGGCAATACCATCCTTAGAGATGACATGCCCAAGATAGGTTACTCGGAAGCCGAATTCACATTTGGAGAACTTGGCATACAGTTGATGCTCTCGTAGCTTTTCCAAAGACAAGACGAAGATGTTCAAGATGTTCTTCTTCATTCTTGGAAAATATCAGATATCATCCAGATAAACCACGCATTTAACTTGTCGAGGTAATCCATGAATATATAGTTCATCGGCGAGAGAAGGTGGCTGGAGCATTGGTTGCCGAAGGACATGACGGTGTACTCGTATGAACCATAACGAGTCACAAAGGCGGTCTTGGGGATATCCTCCTCACGAACACGGATCTGGTGGTAACCCAACCTCAAGTCGAAGTTTCGAGAACACCGACGAACCAGCCGCTTGATCATAAAGATCATTGATCCGAGGAAGAGGATACTTATTCTGAATGGTAGCTTGATTTATGGGACGGTAGTCTTGGACCAATCGGTTTGTCCCATCCTTCTTCTTGACAAAGAGAGAAGGTGCTCCCCAAGGAGAGCAACTTGGGCGAATGAAACCACTTTGAAGAGATTTGTCGATTTCCTCCTTGAGCTCAAGGAGTTCATGCGGCGACATCTTGTAGGGTTAAGCAGCTATAGGAGTGGTGCCGGTTTCAAGTCGATGACGAATTCGACAGCTCTAGCAGTGGGGAATCCTGGAAGTTCTTCAGAAAAACGTCTGGAAGTCGCGAGCACAGTGAATGTTTTCAATACCCTCGAGGGTGCGGCGTTCAATGCATTCAATGCATAGAGCCTTGCCTCGGCATTTTGCACCAGATGAGCTTGGTAAGTGACTATTTCATCGGAAGGGTGTAGCAGATGGACGGTCTTCGTGGCGCAAACTATGGAGGCGGTATGCGCCTTTAACCAATTCATTCCCAGAATGAGGTCAATGCTACAAGACTTCAGCACGATGGGAGAGACAAGGAATTCCAGTCCTTCGATTTCAACGGGGACGTCGTTGCAAATCATGGAGGTTCGACATTGGCCCGCAGGGGTGTGTACTAATAGTGAAGCATTCATGTCTTCACTTTTAATGCCATGCATGAATGCAAAATCTTCAGACATGAATGAATGCGATGCCCCTGTATCAAATAAGACGCATGCTGGTACTGAATTTACGAGAAGTGTACCCATCACAGTAGCAGGTTGGTCTTGAGCTTCGTTCAGATCAACGTGGTTGGCCTGAACTCGACCATAAGGCTTGGCATTGTTGTTGCGGGGCTGGTTGCTTCCACGGCCAGCTGCTGGAAGGGCCAGCTGATTCTGGTTCTGGTTGCATTCTCTAGCACGGTGCCCTGGTTGTCCACACCTGAAGCACAAGCCATTATTGGGAGTGGGAACAGGAGCTTGGGGTGGTGGAGCTGGAAGCTTTGGCTGCTTAGTTGAAGTAGGCAGACGAGGTGCAGCATAGCTCGCCTTGGAGCAGTGCATTAATTTGGTACATGCTGTTGGGAATCCATATCTTGCGCTTCTGCGAGGACGGGCCCAAGATGAGCCCGTGTCACGCTTATACCTGTTAGAGCTGGTATTCCTGCAGACCAGTTTCGACATTGATAGCCTTGTTCACCAAGGTGGCGAAATCAGCAAAGTCGTGCACCAGAAGTGCGAGCTTAATGTCGGCTTGAAGGCCGTCACGGAACTTCTCTTGTCTGCGTGCATCGATGCAATATCCTCTTCAAAGATAGCGAGATAAGTCCATGAACTCTCGTGATAAGCTTCAACATCTTGTTGCCTTGGGTGAGGTTGCGGAACTCACGCTTCTTCCGTCCATGACCCTTGAGGGATGAAGCGGGCACGGAAGGCAGCTTGGAAGTCGGCACGGAGATGAGTGTTCCAAGCTGGCGGAGTACGCTGTGGCTGTCCCACCATTGAGCTGCGGGTCCCTTCAGAAGAAGGAAGCAAAAGTGACATAGCTGGCGGGGCTACATCAGCAGACTCCAACTCATAGGTGATGTCACGGAGCCGATCCTTGACATCCAGTGGCTGGGTTGAGCTGCGGTACACACCGGGTTCAGTATGAAATCCTGCAGAGTTGTTGTGTTTGGCTGTTGGTTCATATTGGGGCGAGGAAACCGAGCCATCATGTTTTCCATGGTGGCGATTCATCTCAAGCTGTTGGATCATACCAGCCATGTACTCAGGCGGTGGTGGGAAGTTGCCACCACGACCAAGACCAGCTGGTCTAACCATCCTGCTATTATATAACAGGGGTAGTTCAGCATTTGAGAAATTCATGCAAAGGACAAGAAGCATTCATGATGAAACATGCATAATGAAAGCAAGACGATAGAAACTACATAGTAGTTGGCATATCTTACAAAAGGGATCATGCATAGAGTTCGGCACACGACTAAGACATCATAGGCGACACGCAGGCTCATGGCGAATACATCAAACACTAACAAGCAAGCCTACATCAGTCCCACGATGCATGCGGAGGTAGCTGTAGCATGAAAGCTGGTAGTGCGGCAGCGGATAGTCCTCCACGCGGTGACTGGGGCCGCGGATACTCGGTGCTGTACCCGATGACCAAGTGGCGAGAAGAGGACCAAGCGCGGAGAGTAGCCTCCCACGCCCGCCAACCGACACCACGGGGCATCACGGTCCTGGCTGGGTAGATCGCAGAGCGCGCAGCTCTGGATCGGACAAAGGGTGCGATAGCGTCGAGCACGCAGTAAAGGTGCCGACGGGTGATGTACAACTCGTGGCGAAGAGCTCGGTTAGCTCGATCCAGCCCATCGGCATGCGTAACAAAGTTACGATGGTAGAAGGGCTCTCTGACAACGATGGAGTAGGCAGCGGTGTAGTAACCTCCTCACCAACATCGACGCGATAGCAATGTGCTCGAAGGGGAGGTGTCCAACTCTCGATACTCTCCACGAAGACGTGTCGAGCAGCATAAGCAGCATCGTGGACTGCCATATCGATAGTCACCCCAACACCATGTGCGGTGTGCAGACAAGAGTGGAGTCATACTCCCGAGAGTAGAGGTGGACGATGGCGCTGCATCTGCTCTGGTTAAAGTCCTGGTACTCCTCAAAGACGGTGTACTCAGGGTGCAGCGATAACCCGGATAGGTCATCATCTCTGCTAGCACCGCAGTGATCCCGAGGCACCAATGGCCGTCGTGTGGCGCCACGACCCGCCTCGTGGGTTCCATCTGAAAACAAAGACGTTTCAAAGGAGTCAAATGACGGTGTGGAAATTGATAAAAATACAATTCCAAGAAACAACTATGGTTTTATCCAACTTTGGGGTGAATGTGGTCACGGGATCCTAGTGTTAGTTAGTAAAATCGTTTAACCCGAGTAGAAGAGAGTTCAGAGTCCCAGAGTAAAGGTCGAGGAGTAAAAGATCCTAGTACCACCCGATGGCGGCGTGGGCCGTAAGGCACACAGCCAAGTTAGTAAAAGTTTTTGCAATGTCTAGACTCGATTGCGGCCAAGGAGTGTGGAAGGGGATTCCTACAGCGTCGGCTCGATACCAACTTCAGAGGCCCCCGATTTAATCGTACATTAATCATGCACGCAAATGTGTACGATCAAGATCGAGGACTCACGGAAGATATCACAACACAACTCTACAAATAAAATAAGTCATACAAGCATCATAATACAAGCCGGGGGCCTCGAGGGCTCGAATACAAGTGCTCGATCATAGGCGAGTCAGCGAAGCAACAATATCTGAGTCTTGACATAAGTTAAACAAGTTGCCATAAGATGGCTAGCACAAACTGGGATCTTGATCGAAGAGGAGCAGGCCTCCGCCAGGATCCTCCTAGCTACTCCCGGTCGTCGCCGGGCTGCATGTAGTAGTAGGCACCTCCGATGTAGTAGTCGTCATCGACGGTATGCGTCGCTCTGGACTCCATCGTCTGTTGCAGCAATCGAGTAGAGATAGGGGAAAAGGGGAACAAGGCAACCGTGAGTACTCATCCAAAGTACTGCAAGCAAGGAGCTACACTACATATGCATGGATATATGTGTAAAGGGCCATATCAGCGGACTGAGCTGCAGAAAGCCGAATAAGAGGGGATAGCTAGTCTTATCGAAGACTAAACCACGTCACTGTCTTGCAACAGGTAGAAGAGGACAATCTGAAGTCCTCCAAGTAACATCACATAGCAATACTCCTACCGGTGATCCCTCCTCATATCCACGAGAGAGCGACCACCGATTGTATCCGCACTTGGAAGGGTGTGTTTTATCAAGTATCCGGCTCTAGTTGTCATAAGCTCAAGGTACAACTCCAAGTCGCCCTGTTATCAAGATCACGGCTATTGAATAGATTAACTTCCTGCAGGGTGCACCATCTTACCCAAAGACGCTTGATCCCATTTGGCGGACACACTTTCTGGGTCATGCCCGCCGCGGAAGATCAACACGTCACAGCCCCACCTAGGCACAATAGAGAGGCCAGCACGACGGTCTAAACCTAAGCGCGCGCAGTGCAGGCCCATCGCCTGAGCACACTCAAGACGCTGCGAGGGCGGCGGAAGCGCAGACCTAGCCTAGCAGGCGTCCGATCCAACCAGCGCTACGCTCGTCGTCAGCCGACGTCTGAAGTGCTTGGTGATACCACGGCGCGGGATACCCATAACTACTCCGCGTAGATGGTTAGTGCGTATAAGCTCAGAGCCAACTCAGATCAAATACCAAGATCTCGTTAAGCGTGTTAAGTATCCGCGAACGCCGAACAGGCCAGGCCCACCTCTCTCCTAGGCGGTCTCAACCTGCCTGTCGCTCCGCCTCAAAGATCCATCCAGAGGGCCGTCGGGACAAAGGTCCTTTCAGCCCTCATCCGTGAATCACTCATGGGTGCTCCACAGTTTAACCGACTTTAGTCACCACATGTATATCATGTATAAATATATAGTATATACCCGTGATCACCTCCCGAGTGATCACGGCCCGATAGTATAGCACGGCAGACGGACAAGAATGTAGGGCCACAGATGAAAATGCTAGCATCCTATACTAAGCATATAGGATTGCAGGTAAAGGTAACAACAATAGTAACAAGGACAGGCTATGCATCAGGATAGGTATAACTGAAAGCAGTAACATGCTACACTACTCTAATGCAAGCAGTATAGAGGAGAGTAGGCGATATCTGGTGATCAAGGGGGGCTTGCCTGGTTGCTCTGGCAAGAGAGAGGGGTCGTCAACACCGTAGTCGAACCTGGCAGCAACAGATCGGTCTCGTAGTCTAAGGAGAGAAGAGGGGAAGAAACAATGAATACCATGTAAACAGATGCATATTGATGCATGACATGTCAAATAACGATGCTAGGCGTGCCCTAACGTGGTATGAGGTGGTTCGGTTAAGAAACATCAGGAAAGTATTCCCATTGTTTAGCGCTTTTCGGCGGGAGGAGGGGAAATTTGCAGGTTCGATAGGTTAGGGGTGTGTGGCGGACGAACGGACTGCGATCCGGATTCGCCTCGCTCGTTACGAGCAATTTTCATGTTGAAAATATTTTAATCCGAAGTTACGGTTAAAAGATATGATTTTTAAAGATTTTATTAATTTCTGGAATTTAATTAATTAATTAATTTATTCAAAATGGATTTATGACGCCAAGATGGCGTCATGCCGACGTCAGCAGATCAACAGGGTTGACTTGTTCAACTGACATGTGGGTCCCGTTAGTCGATGATTTGTTAACTAATTACCTAGTTTAGTTTAATTAATGCAGTTAATTAGGTTAATTAAACATGATTAATCAAGTTAATTAATTAAGTTAATTAACTAATTAGCATTTATTTTATTTATTAATTTTATTTATTTTATTTATTATTATTATTTACTTATTAAACGTTCAGGGGGACCCCATGTCATTAGCGAGGGGCAGTCGGTCGACTGGCCGATCGAAGTCAACAGATCGGTAGGGCCCCTTAGGCCCCCAATTGATGACCTGTGGTGGCCCAGTCGCCACGTCGATGCGATGCGGAGTTGGCTCGCGAGCCAAAACTTCTGGCGGAGGGCGCAAGCGAGCCTCGGATTTCGCCACGGTGGCCCAAAACGGTGTGGCTTCTCCCGTTAAAGCTAACGACGTCGCGTCACATGGAGCTACTGGTTGGTCCGGGATGACCGGAACCACGCGGTGAGCAGCGGAGGCGGCGACTCGCTCGGTTGGATGTCGGAGACGGTGGAGCAGCGTGCTACGGAGCAAAAGAAGAGGCTAGGCAGGTTCTACGTCGGCAGGCGAAGCTAAGCGGGCACGGGCGGGACCATTTGGTCGCCGAAGCTTCGTCGGCGATGAGCTCCCAGGTGATGGGCCCGCACGACGAGGAGGCGACTCACGGCACGCTGGGGCGAGGAGAAGAGAGCGGAGAGGGCCGGGCGGAATGGCCCGGCGCGCGGGGATGAGGCCCGGCCGAGCGGAGGGGCGCGAGGAGGTGCTGTGGCGCGCCAGAACAGCGCGACGGAGGGGAGGGGGAGGAGCGGGCGATGCTCACGGGAGGCGCGAGGGTCTCGGAAGCGGGCTCGGCGGTCGGGCGCACCGGCGAGGAGGAGGGCGGGAGGCGCTTCGGCGGCGGGGCGGTTCCTGGCGAGGCGAGGTGGACGGGCCGAATCCGGGGCGTTGGTGGGCGGCGTGGGGGCGCTCCGGCGTCCTGGGTGGCCGGGTGGGGAGGAGGTGAGGACGGGGCGGCGCTCGGTGGGGTGGGGCGCCGGCGTCGGGGGCGACGGGATCGGGCGGATCCCGATCCAGATCGGCGGGGGGAGGGGGAGAAGGTGGGCTTGGCCCAGTTTGGCCTGTGGGCTTTTCCCCCCCTCTCTTTTGTTTTATTTTTCTTTTCTTATTTTTCCTTTTCTGTTTTAATTTATTTTAAAATATCCAGACACTTTATAAAAATGTGTGCACCCCACCATAATTAACTTTGTAATATTTGACAACCCCCGAACATTTTAGTTTTAATTTTTGAAAACTTTTATTGTCCTCATATATTTGATTTAAATTTCGAAACAGTTTTGATTCAACCCGAGATTATCTACAGTAACAGAGGTGACGTGGCACCATCAACGTGAGATTACTGTAGCATGATTATCCGGGCGTTACACGCGGGTCTCCTGCGTGTCGTTTCCACGCTATTCCACTGCTCCGGTGTCAGAGAAAGAGACCGAGAACAATCCCCTCTCCTCTCTTGCAGTTTCTCCCGAGGCATCTCTCCCTCGAGCAAAACCGCCCGTCTGCAAGAACAACCACCGTCTTGGGAGAACCGCCGCCCTCAAGAGGTCCTTATTCCTGCATTCGGCGTCGCTGTCCGCTCCGTGAGCCCTTGCCGTTGCGCTCCCGCAGCCCTTTCCCGTCCCCGCCCCTTCCCCTTCCGCCATTGTCGCGGCGTACTTTTCTTCGGTACGTTCCGCTTGGCTCGGTGTTGATTGTCCCCTCGCCTTGTTTTTGTTATTCTTGTAGTTGCTGTAGCTCTTTATTCTTGTGTAATTTTTCGTAGGCAGTCGATTTTATCTCGTTTTGAAGTCGATAGTTGTGTGTAGCAATGCGGATCTAGGGTTTCGTGAGATTTTCGCCGATTTTGTTGCTTATGTCTGTCACTTCGTCCTTTGTGTTGCAGGGAAACTCTATGTCTTCGCCGAGCAGGCAGGGAGAAGGAGTTCAGGGTATGTGGAGTGCTTATTCCTTAGGCTTTGTTTATTTTGTTTGGTGTTTATCTAGTTTCCTAGTTCATCCTGCATATTGGGTTATGCTCTGTTAGTTGTCAGCGTTCGTTTGCATTATTTTGTCATGTGATGTTTTGTAATTTCTTTTTTCTTGTTTTCTTTGAATCCAGCAGGTGATTGCAGTGCTCATAATGATACACCAATTGTCTTTCCTTGTCCTGGTGGTAAGGATCATGGTGTCGAGGGAGGACATCAAGTGAATTCGCCGATTGAATCTTCTCCTATAAGTGTGGCCCCTCCTTCTGGTATGTCATTAATTTGTTTATTTTTGTGTATGCTTTGTTTTATCTAGTTCGACATTTTTGTTGCGAACAACCGTGGATTTAGCATGTGCAGCACTGCATTTATTTTTGTATGTGAACTCCACTGTATGTATGTGTGAACTGCATTGTTGTTTTATTCAAGTCTTTTGTGCAATGCATTATTTTTTATTTTGAGTTTATGGTTGGAGCACTGCATTTATATGTATAAGCTGCATCGCATTTGTTCTTTTTGTGCAATTTTTAACGAGGATAGTCAAACTTTATTTTGACGCAGTGTCTGTTTTCCATGCTGGGGCGCCTGGGTTTGAGGAGGTTACTCAATTGATTGACCATTATTTTGCAGAGGGTAATGTTGGTGTGAGCTTTGATCAGAGACATCCTGTCTTGTCCGAAACATAGTCGCAGTCTGTTGATGGTACAGAGGAAGTTACACAAGATTGGATGGTCCCGGAACAGGTTCGTCAATATGAGTTGAAGCAAAGCAAGAAGAAGTTGAGGTTTGAAATTGAGTCAAAAGAGTTTGCTGAGAAGGAGAAGCACAGGAGATCTGGAGATGGTGGCAATGGTGGTAAATTTGGCAAGATGAAGAAGAGGTTGAGTATCTTGTTCTTTGAGGAAGGTGGTACACCTCGGCGGAGTCCACGTGTTCTTTGGAATGAAGAAGAATCTTGGCAAGAGAACCGCTGAAGTGGCGGAAGTGATGATCCTCAAGACAAGCGACTACATGTCTTTGAAGGTCCCAATTCGATGACGACGACTTTTTTGCTTGCCGATTATGTGAAGGGTGTTCATCCTTCTAGACGCAAAGACTGTGGTTCATCTAAGACTGTACCCAAGCGTGCCCATGATGATGTCGACGAAGATGTTGGTGGTGATTCTGGCGAGGAGGTGGATGCTGCTCCAAAGGTTTGTTGAAGTGCACTGCATTTGTTTCCTTCATTTTGTTATTCTTTCTGTATTTTCTTTTTTTATGCCTAATCTTCTAATGTGGACTGCATTTCCCTTTACACAGAGGAAGAAGTCTAGTAAGAGCAATGCAACTGAAGATGATGGTGAGGGAGATGATTCTCGATTTAACAAGACCGTGCGTTTGTCACTTCCCACTGTTTGCAAGGCTGCTTCTTTGTTGAAAGAGGCGCATTGCAGCCGTGTTAGGGATGCTGGATTTGGTGTTGTCTTTGATCTGACAGTAAAGAAAAATGTGTCGCGCATTCTTATGTGCTATTTGATGGGAGTGATTGACCCTGCCACTATGTTAATGGACTTTGGGAATGGCAGGGTTCTTCGAATCAATCGTGATGCAGTTCATCACATTTTTGATTTACCTATGGGAAGTCACACTGCACCCATGCACCTTCCGGTGGTCATGATGAATCGTTGACTGCCCTCAAGGATGAGCTTGGCTTTGACCGTTCAAAAGTATAGGTGTCAAGGACTTGCTTGAGAAGTTGAAGGTGTTGGTGGAGGAAGATGATTATGTGAGTGTTGACCTTCTTTGTGAAGGTGTTCTTCCTTATACTTTACCGAATTTCTTGTGCGGGGCCTGCAGTTCGTTTAGGTAGAGCTGCTGCGATGGTAGAGAACATGGATTATGCGGCTATGGCTCGGATGGACTTTTGTCGACTTGTTGTTGATGAGTTGCGAGCGGCTGTGGTTAGGTGGCAATCGAAGGCGACAAGCAGAATTGTGCGGAGGGTTGTGCCATTGTCCCCGATTATGTATCTTGATCGCTTGAAGCTTCGAAATTTTCAGTCATGCACGCTGACGCCACGCGTCATATACGATGACCAAGGACTGATGAAGTTTTACAATGAGGATGTGCTTGTGAAGGAAAGATTTACTTGAAAGTTACAAATTTAGGAAGCTGCGGTTAGTGCACCTGATTTTTAATATCAGTTTTTTAAAAAATGTGCGTCATTATAAATGTGAACTATTCTAGTACTCACATGTGTACTTCTCTTTGCGTGTTCTCTTTTTTGCGATGGAAGGCGTCGGGTGATATTGTGTACAACCGTCACATTGCGATTGTACGGCAGCTCGATCTGGGGCCTAGCACTCATGATAGGTTTTATGAGCCTATCGTAGTCGACTTCTGGCTGTGATGATGAGGTGCCGCATACTCGTGGTTTCATACCTCGACAGATGTTTGATAATACAAGCTCTTATAAACAGACATTTGTTGGCGGCAAAAAGCATGAGGAGATTGATGAGCTTCTTCTGAAGGTTTTGAAGGTCGGCGAAGATTTGCCTACTCTGGTGACAGAGTTGAGGGACGATTCTGGTTTTTTCCCTGTTGGCCATGGCCCAAGAGATGAAGATATTGTTGCTGCTCACAATTTTGATTGTGGTGTGATCGAAAGTCTGAAGATTGCATTGACAAATGTTCGTTCTTCGTATGCTCAATTGGGACATTCACAAGAAGAAAAATGCGGTCGGTATGAGAAGGATGCTGGGCATATTGTGGATGAAATGATCCGTCGGAGCCAATGGCGTTAGTCTTGATAATGTATGTTCTATGTTTTTGTGGCTTTGGACCTCTTTTTGTGTATTATGTTGTTGCTCCTCACTTTTTTTTGTTTATAGGTTGGAGTGGAATCTTACGGTGTCGATGGAACTAGAGGCGATGGGGTTGGTCGGTATAAATACTCTGCCATGTCATTACGCCATGCTTCCCTTTTCTTTGAACTTACATTTGTTTGGTTCCCATATTTTTCTTGTGTACTTCTCTGTTGTGAAGTGTGTCTTGCTTGTGCATGGTTCGAGTTTTTTTTTTTTTGGTGGTACCATCTTATTTCTCTTTTTGGTTTGTTCTATGCAGTAGGCTGGTGTATTTGCTCGTCATGTGCACAAAGAGACTTCGATGGCTCTGGGAAGGATGAGGTCTTGGGTGATGAAGCGTCCCCTCTTGATGTTGTAGTTGATAAGGTATAATTTTATTACTTGTTACATTAGTGGGTTATAATCTAATTTTTTGTTGTGCATTATAAACTTGATGTCTGTTGTTATGTTCATCCATATGCATTTTCATTTCGTATGTTAGCTGCAATAGTTTTACATGTATGATCTTCACTATTTGACATAAGTGAACTGCAGTTCTTTTGGCATCGTGATCCATACTTATTTACATAAGTGACCTTGATAATAAACATAAGCGAACTGCAGCATTTGTCAAATGGAGCTGCATTTCTTTTTTATGTATCGTGGGTTGCGATTGTAGTTGTGTATGACACACGTGTGTTGGTGTTGTTTTGTATATGTGGATGTAGTTGTTATGTGTATGTTGCGCAGTCTTTTGACATAAGTGTCTTTGTGTGTTGTTGTGTTAGTTATCCCCATGCTTATTTTTGTGTTACTGGGTGTTTTTTAAACTTTCCACAGGTTAGAGAACCAAACGTGGAAGTCCACGTTGATCTGAATCAGGGCAGTTGTGTTGTTGATGGCTGTGCGATGTTGATATACATGTCGGTTGCCGTTGAGTGTGCGAGATCATACGTAGCTCAAGGATCCCATGATGCTGTTCCCACCAGTCGGCATGAAGATTCTGATGTTGGCATTGAAAAGCCACTGGAGAATGTTGCCCCTGCTGCTAGTGTTGTTTCTTCCCCTGTGTCTCTGGTGGCCAATGATGTTCCGGAAGTATTGATAGTGGAGCCTCATGTAGTTGAAGTATCTAAGGAAGCTGTTGTTGACCAGACTGTTGTAAATCGAGAGAATGCTGATGTTGCTGCAGAAGGAAAGTCCAGTGAGGTTGTGGTGGATTCGTCGCAACCTACGCAAGAAAATATTTTGCTCAGTTCTGAAGAACAGCAGCCTGAAGACTCTGACACTGAAGGCAAGAGTTTTTTTAAAACGGTGCAGTTTGATGTTTTTCTCATTCATGTTGTTTAATTACTATGGTATCTGTATTAGATGTTAAGTGATAAGTGAAACTTTGATCTGTTGTCTATGATTTTCAAAATAGCTAGCAGAATTCCCTTATCTTAATATTTAAACTTCATTGTTTGGATAAGTGAACTTCATTTTTTTATTGCAGATGATGAACTCCCTGTTGTGACACCGTCGAGCATTGATCCAGCTCTTCTGAAAAGATACAATGAGTTGTACGCTGCTGTTACAAGGGCTCGGAAGGACAAGAAGAAGAAGTATGGTTTTTTAGAAATTGTTTTGTTCATATGTATTATCTAGTATTTACCGTTTTATTTGTTGTTATTTTTATAGTATCTTATGTTTGAGTTTTTCATGAAAAATTCAGGGACATGATTGCTTTTAAAACTGAGATGGGTGATATTAGCATTGGCGAAGTTGGTCAATCCTTTTGGGATAAAGGGATGCTCACTACAAGGCTTGTAGATCTAGGGGTTTCTTTGCTGGTAGATAAGTTTAAGAGATCTCCGACAATGGTTGTCCCGTACCATATTTGTGTAAGAATACAGAATTTTTTTTTATTTTTTTCCTTTTCTTTTCTGATTTTGTGCGACGACTTGTTTTGCTTATTTGATTTTTGGTTTTGATTTGGCAGACAAATATTTGGAATGGTGGTACTGTAGGCAGGAGTGTTAAATTGATGTTCTCTTCAAAAGCCGAGGAGCGTGTTGATAAAAAGGATATGGTGAGAGACTTTTTTATGTGTATTTTCCCTGTTTTGTTTTTATAGCGTTCTGTTTTTTCTTGTTATAATAATTTTATTTATTTATTCATGTTTCCAACAGGTCCTTTTTGCAACTTTTGATCCGCCGGCAAAGGAGCTTTAATGGATTCGTATATCATGGATTTTGTTATCAAGTACTGGAAGCAAGACCCTGAATTGGGTTTAGCTTATCAATACGGTGAACGTTTGCTACTTTCACCTTTATTTATCACGGTAAACATTTGCTGTCATTCTTTCCTACTGCACTGGCTTTTTCATGTCCATGCCTGCTTGCATTGTTTATTCTTTTTTTCATGTCCTTTTTTTGTTCTTTTTTGTGTACAGTACGTTCTTCAAATGGAAACCTCTGTGGCGAGAGATAATGACGGATCCTGTGTTGCCAGTTGTGCATAGCTCGTTTGTTTTAGAAGATGCGATTAATCAGTTCAAATTTTTGTGAGACAGGCGCAAACCTGTTGGATGCAAAACTGGTAAATTCATTGTTTTTTGTCATTTATTCTTCCTGGTTTGTTGCATTTCTTTTTATAGTTATTTTTGGAACAGTGGTCCTGGTGGTACGTGTCGAAAGAACTTTTGATTTCATTTTTTTATGCGAACAGATTATGATGCCGCGATTCAAGGATGGTCATTATTCCTTATACACGATGAACTAGCATCGCCAGACCCTTGATATCCATGATAGTAGGAAGTACACTGGCCATCCTGATGTCACAACAAGGTGGCGCAGGACTGACTACCACGCAGATTGCACTGAAGTGGTATGTTATTTTTTCTTTGTGTTTCTCCCACTGTATTTTTTTATAAATTGCAATTGTTTATGTAGTGAACTTCAACATATGCGCGACAGGACTGCATTTTTCTCACGTGCACTTAAAAGAGGGATTGTTTAGATGTTTGAGAGCAACTTTTTTTTTGGGTTCGTTTGAATATCAACTTTTTGATCCGTGATGTGTGTTATTCTTACCTTGTGCTTTTTTTTTTTGCCAGATGAGGAGGATGACTCAGCTGCTGAAGGCGATTTATGGTGAAAAAATGTATAAATCGAAGAACCTTCCTGACTGGGTTAAATTGGCAGAGAAGCCATCTTACCCGGTCGTGCCAACGCAGGGAGCAAATGAGTGTGGGATCTATGTTCTGAGGATGGCGCAGTTGTATGACGGCCAACGTCTAGTTGAGAAAATTTTGAAATCCGACGTAACAGCTTCTCTGTTTTCTTTTTACTTTTTTGTTCTTTATGACAACCTTTTTTTTAATCACTTGTTTGCATTTTTTTTTCTTTTTTTCAGCCCTGCTGAAGATTGGAAGGCGGAGTACATGTTCCAGCTTCTTGTTCAATCCTTTGAACATGTTGTGTTATGAAGACATGCCTCTTGAGTTACGTGAACTAGTTGCGGACCTCGGGCTCACTTCCCTGTCATAATCCGTGACGCAGTGATCACGCAGAATATGATCATTTGGGGCATTGTTTTTCTACTGGGTGCAAAAGGCTGTGCGTGGACAACAGCTAGGTTTTGATGTTGTGTTTGTGTGTGCTGACTATGTATGAAAAAGTCTTTTTTGTCATTGTGTTTTCTTCTTGTTCGTTTATGCGGCAGTGCATGTGGATGAATTTGTATATGTATGTGTATTTTTATATCAATAACTGATACAATATATATAAGTGTATAATTTAATTTTTTGTTGACTACCACGGTCTATGCGAACTGGCATTTTTGTCACGCTTATATGTATGATATGTGTTCGATGAACTATATCGCATTTGATGCCGAACTTCTTTGTCCAATATAAGAGAACTGCATTTTTTTGGCATTCAAGCAAAGTGCTGCACGTGTGTGCATGCCGAAACTGCATTGCTTTATGACACCGAACTGCTTTTTTTTGTCAGAAAAAAAAGCATTAATTTTTGCCTATAGTTGCGGTTTGTAGTTGGTTTTTATTTGTTTGTACGTTAAGGTACATGGTGGGTGGGGGGTTGGGGGGGGTCCCCAAATTTTTTAGTTGTCTATATATTTTTTGTATTGTTCTTATACGCCTTTGCGTGCGTTAAGCATGGCCGGCAGGGGGTGGGGGGGGTCGTGACCCCCTCCACATCCTTCTGCGAGGCCGAGGCTGAACGAGCGGAGAGGCGGCGACGCTGCTTGCGGCGGGCGCCGCATGCGAGGCAGTCCGCTATACCTGTCGCCCCATGTCTATCTTAGGGGTGTGTGTGTGTGTGGGGGGGCTGGTTTTGCGCGCCCCTTTGATGGAAAAACAGAATGTCCGATCATACTGTCAACTAAGCGCACTGCGTGCGTTAGCGTGAGGCGAACAGGGGTGGGAGGGGGTCGTGACCCTACCCACATCCTCGCGAGGCCGAGCCTCGAATGAGCCGGAGCAGCGGCGACGGCTTGCCTGTGGCGCCACATGCGAGGCGAAGTCCGCTATCGCCCCTGTCTATCTTAGGGTGTGTGGGGGTGGTTTGTGCGGCCCCTTTGATGGAAAAAACATAATGTCCGATCGCTTTGTCAACCAAGCGCATCGCTGCGCTTTAACAGCGCATTTGCGTGCGTTAGCGAGGCCGAGTAGGGGTGGGGAGGGGGGCGTGACCCCTCCACATCCCCTACGGCGCCGAGCCTGGAACGAGCCGGAGCAGGCGGTGACACGGCTTGCCACGGCGTCGCATGCGTAGGCGAATCCGTCATACCCGTCACCCCCTGTCTATCTTAGGGTGTGTGTGTGTGTGTGTGGGGGGGGGCGCGCGCGTCCCTTTAATGGAAAAACCAGAATGTCCGCGATCGCGCTTTGTTAACCAAGCGCCTTTGCGTGCGTTAAGCGTGAGGCCGGCGGGGGTGGGGAGGGTCGTGACCTCCACATCCCCTCGTGAGGCCGAGCCTCGAACGAGCCGAAGTAGCGGCGACGCTGCTTGCCGCGGCGCCGCATGCGTAGGGCGAAGTCCGCATACCCCTGCCGCCCTGCCTATCTTAGGGTGTGTGTGGGGGGTGGTTTTGCGCGCGCCCCTTTGATGGAAAAACAGAATGTCCGTGACCGCGCCGTCAACCAAGCGCTGCGTGCGTTAGCATGAGGCCGAGCAGGGGTGGGAGGGGTCGTGACCCCCTCCACATCCCCTCGCGAGGCCGAGCCTGGAACGAGCCGGAGCAGGCGGTGACACGGCTTGCCACGGCGCTGCATGCGTGGCGAGTCCGTCATACCCGTCGCCGCCTGTCTATCTTAGGGTGTGGGGGGGTTTCTGCGCACCCCTTTGATGGAAAAAGCAGAATGTCCACACTGCTACTGTCAACCAAGCACCTGCGTGCGTTAGCGAGGCGGAGGGGTGGGGGGGGTCGTGACCCCTCCACATCCCCGCGAGGCCGAGCCTGAACGAGCCGGACAAGCGGCGACGCGGCTTGTGGCGCCGCATCTTTAGGCGAAGTCTGCCATACCCCTGCCGCCCGTGTCTATCTTAGGGTGTGTGTGTGTGGGGGTGGTGGTTTCAAGGCCCCTTTGATGGAAAAACAGAATGTCATATGCGCTTTGTCAACCTAAGCGCATCTGCGTGCGTTAAGGCGAGGCCGAGGGGGTGGGGAGGGTGTCAGGACCCTCCACATCCCCTCGCGAGGCCGAGCTCGAACGAGCCGGAGCAGCGGCGACGCTGCTTGCCAAGGCGCCGCATGCGAGGCGAGTCCGTCATACCCCGTCGCCCTGTCTATCTTAGGTGTGGGGGGGTTGTTCTTGCGCGCCCCTTTTGATGGAAAAACAGAATGTCCGCGATCGCTTTGTCAACCAAGCGCCGTGCGTTAGCGCGAGGCCGAGCAGGTGGGGAGGGGGTCGTGACCCCTCCACATCCCCTGCGAGGCCGAGCCTCGAACGAGCCGAGTAGCGGCGACGCGGCTTGCGCAAGCGGCGCCGCGTGCGAGGGCGAGTCCGCTATACCCGCCGCCCTGCCTATCTTATGGTGTGTGGGGGTGGTTTCAGCCGTCCTTTGATGGAAAAAACAGAATGTCCGCTGCGCCATCAACCAAGCGCTGCGTGCGTTAAGCCGAGGCCGAGGGGTGGGGAGGGGGTCGTGACCCCTCTACATCCTTCGCGAGGCCGAGCCTCGAACGAGCCGAGTAGGCGGCGACGCTGCTTGCCGCGCGCCGCATGCGTAGGCGAGTCCGCTATACCCCGCCGCCTCGCCTATCTTAGGGTGTGTGCGGGGTGGTTTTTGCGCGTCCTTTGATGAAAAAAAAGCAGAATGTCCGTGACCGCTGCGTGTCAACCAAGCGCACTACATGCGTTAGCGCAAGGCCGAAAGGGGGGGGGGGGTCGTGACCCACCTCCACATCCTCGCGAGGCCGAGCTCGAACGAGCCGAGCAGCGGCGACGCTGCTTGCCGGGCGCCGCATCGAGGGCGAAGTCCGTCCTCATACGCCCGCCTCGTCTATCTTAGGGTGTGGGGGTGGTTTTCTTGCGCGTCCCTTTGATGGAAAAAACAAAATGTCCGTGACCGCTTTGTCAACCAAGCGCACTCGTGCGTTAGCGCGAGGCCGAGCAGGGGGTGGGGCTCTTGTCGTTCTTCATTTATGTGTTGGGGCCCTTGACATTTGTACTGCTTCCACCAACGTGGAGTACTGCACTTCGTGTACCAAGTGTTTGTGTTGGGGCCCTTGTCGTCGTTCTTCATTTATGCATGTACTGCACTTCACGGATACACTTGTTGAACTGCCTTATGTTGGTTCTGTGAACTGTATTGACGTTTGTTTAGAGATGTACATGGATTATATTTTTTTAGATATATCAATATTAATTTTTATTTTTATATAATTACTATGTTTTGTGGACTGTTATGTTTTGTATGTGCATACTATGTTTTGGTGTCACTCATTAAATTTTTCAAAGTTGTGTATATACTTGTTCTAATGCAAACTAATTTCTGCGAAAGCAATTGATCACAAGCAAACTTACATTGTTTTTATAAAAGAAATATTCGATATGAAGCAACGGACATTATCAAAATCTTGCATACATGAAACAAAGAACACCACAACGCTTAAAGTAAAGTGAGACTAAACACAGCTCTGATTTTTTCTAGTTGCTGTATTGGATTACAGTCTTGTTCTTCTTCTTCTTTTCTTCTTTGTCTCTTTTTGCCCTGTCTAGTCCCATTATGACATCGTAGATGATTCTCCATGACTCATATGTTGCGAATGCATCTATTGCTGCATACTTGATAAGCTTGTTTGGCAGCGGGCAAAATCCCCACAGAGTATGATCCTCCTTGCGGTTAATTTTTTTCTTCATGTCATTGTAGTGAATGTCTATCATCCTGCCAGCAACATCAGCCAAAGAGTCAAACTTCTTTTTATTGTATGGGTCTCTCCATTCAACCTGAATATCAATGTAGTTGTTGGAGTTGATCTCAAACCAGATACCTTGACTTGCTTTTGTCTCCTTCAATAGCGAACCGACGAAGGTGTACTCATCATTCATCGAGAATTTGTCTAGTTCCATTGGCCTGCAATATATTTGTATAGAGTGAATATATTTTATTTCTTTAGAACTAACAATGTTTTTTGTGTTTTTCGAAACTGAACGCAATATGGATATCGAATCATTGCATTGAGCAGTTGCTAATACTTTGTTCAGATAACTATTAAATCTGATAATAGATTGCATAAACAATGCATGTTTTGTGTATGCTTGTTTTCTATCGGTGCTTTCATACCGCATAACGCTTTGTGGCACCTAAGCGTCGACCTTGTCGCTCTTTTGCAAGGTCCATTGATGTTTCACAAGAATTTTCTACTCACAAAAAGCGAGGTTCGACCTGGTCTTTGTTTGTTCGTAGTCTCTTACACAAAGCGTTGCATCGATCTTGCGTTGGGTGTATCTCTTCATGATGTACACCTCGGGAATGTTGAGTACTCTCAAATGACAAAGCATGCATAAGACATGGACGCAGAAGAGGCCCGCATACAAACACATTTTTTTTGTGTTACGTAAGTGAACTGCATGAAATTAGTAAACATGTATTTTTTCATTATTTGTTCATTTTTAAAGAAGTGAACTTCATTTTGTTTCGTGAATTACACATGCATATGTACTTTTAAATTTCAGTAAGTTAGCTTTCGTGCATGACTATGAGAATCTAGATTTTTTTTGCTAGGAGTCTCACCTGTGTGTGTCCAGAGTTTGCACTCACATTCGTGAGACACCTTCTCTTCATCGGCGACCACTTGAAATTATGCCTTGCCCAGTCAAATGCATCCGATCTGTTGTAGTGGTGTACTAGATACTTTGTCGGGTTCTCAGGGAACCGTTCTGCTCTGAATGCAGTGCTACGATAGAGTGTTTCTTTGAAATCTGCAAACACTGCTCTTGTATACACTTTTGATAGCTGAACTTCAAAGCCAAACTTTTTTGTTGTTTTTACCTCTGACTGCATGACCACAAATGCACTGTTACGATCCAGAGATATGAAAAATTTGTTTGTTTTTTATTCATGTTTTTTAAGCAGTTTTTGATTGACATTTTGTTTACCTCATTTGCTACTGTCTCTGCGTGCTCGACGGCCTTCCTGGTCCGAATGCACTTGTCCACCTGCTGAGCAAACAGATGGAGATCATGCTTCTCCCTGACAAAATTTTTCTTCAAGATATGTTCATGCTCTCGCTTCTACGTGTGGAAGTCATCCGAGCACGTAAAATTTCCTTGTAGTAAGCTGAGATCCACTGCGTTTTGCCATCCCACAAAGGAATTCATCACTGCGTGCCTTGCAAGTTGTACCTCAATGAGGTTCTTCCATGCTCGCTCAAATTTCGACGGCATTAGTGGGTGGTTCAAAGATCGCATTGAGTTCGCCCTGAGCTTCTCGTGCGCCTTATACAGCAAGGCGAGGTGGTCCTTGTACTTCTTCATGATATGCCACCGACACGCTTATGCAGAGTTTGTGGGAGGATAGTTTTCAATGCTGCTTTCATCAAGAACACTGGTCTCGAGAAGAGACAAACAATGTTTTTTATTAAGTTGTTTGTGTGTTTGCAATATAGATGGAAGAAATATAAGTGCACAAAACAAAACAAAACAAAACGTAAGTATGCAGGTGTTTTTTATTTTTTGTACCTGTGAGCATGCAGATTGGCGGCTTGTTGTTCATACACCTCAGAAAGGTTTTGAAAACCCACTCAAATGATGGTATTGTTTCATCTCGCACGAGTGCAACAGCAAATATGGTGCTTTGTAGATGATGGTTCACCCCCACAAACACTCCCAGAGGCATGTGGAATTTGTTAGTTTTATAAGTCGTGTCAAATGTAACGCAGTCTCCAAAATCTTCATACGATCCTCTACAACTTATGTCACTTCAAAAGACGCTTTCTTACATGGTTATCTCGATCAACGCGTCATAATCATAGAAGAACTCGGGTTTATCTTTTGCATTTTCTCAAGAAATTCAAGTTTCTTGACATCATCTTCGACTCTTCTCCGCAAACTTCGCTTCCTGCATTCTCATAGACAATTCAAACTTATCTCACCAAACAAGGAATAATTACAGACATGTAATGCTCAAGAGATATGCTCACATTACGTGCTTACTGCTTACCCGCCGCTAGTATGTCCCATGTAATCGCAGCACCACCGGACATACGTGGATGTCGCCGACATCATCTCGAGCATGTGCGTGGTTGTCCAGCTTGCATGTCTTTCACTAACCGGGTCTATCAAAGGATCGTCTTTTTTGTGCGATCGCATGTGCGTACATCCCGGGCTTTCCGAGATCTTGTGATTGTGGTTGAGTTGAACCATTTCTATCACAAATTTGCCATCCTTCCTTTTTAACTCTAATCTTTGCATTGCAGCCAATCATTTTGATGTCTTCCGGACGAACGGTGATAATCTAACACAACCTGCTTGTGGACCCCTTCTCTTGAGCGCATAATGTAGGCATTTGTCCTGTTTTGCCCTCTTTATGATACCAAACCCCGCACATCTTGCATAATTGTTGTAAAAGTCCCATGTCTTTCGAGACGTGGTGAACTTCATTCCAGCAGCAGTGTACGAGGTTGAGCGGCATGTTTTATCCTGCATTAATTGAAATGCTATATGAGAAAATTTGTTCTGTTCTGTTTTTTGAATACGAGGAGTGCATACGAGTTTAATAAAGCATTTGCAATGTTCCTAGCCAAAGCTCACAAGAAATATCAGTGTGCACTGCAATGTTATCTGTATGGACTGTAACTATTTTTTTTCAGACCATAAACTTACATGTGTAGAGTCGTCACTTTGATGGTGTTTGCAGCTCGCCGGGTTGTATTGGACATGGCGGGGTTATAGCAGATGTGTGTAGTTGAGGATCTCGCGACGGTAACAGTGAGGAGGATTTGTACCTGCTGTTTACTTTTGACCGAGGCACCGTTGGTGGTCGCAGGCGGGTTGATGCAAAGAGTCCGTTGGAGCCATTTTTGGGCAGCAGTGGACGCCGAGCTCTGCTTTGGGGTGCGGCAGGTGGACGTGGTGGTAATCCGGTGTTGTGACGATGTCTCGTGGATTGGTTTTAAAATTTTGGAGCAGTGGCACATCATCATAGACATAATCATCATCCGCCGCAACATCGTGTTCAATCGCACATCATTATCTGCTCGGACATGCTGTCCAAACGAGTGAACTCGTGGCTTATACTCCGGGTTGAGAACTGTTATCGGCTCGTCTTCATCGCCATCTTCTTCATCATCGCTGGTGAGTGCCTTCCCATACGAATGTGACATCATCGCCATCTTCAACTACATCTTCTTCCCGGGAAATTTTTTCTGTGGAGAGTATCGCACCGCTTGTCGTCGGAAGAATCCATGAGGAATCTCGGGGTAACCCAGCCAAGATCTCCGCCGGAAGAATATCCACTCTTCGAAAGTTGTTCTCGTTGCCAATTATCGCTGCATTTTGTATTCATTAACGCCATCTCCCGCACACAAAATGACCGAGCTGCATTGTCAAGTTAAATGAATCAATCATGCGAATCGCAATGTGTTCAAAATGGTACCGCCAAGTAATGCACGGTGATCGTGATCACCCTCAAGGTGAATCAAGCAACCGCACCGCATCATTATAGTAATGAACCTATACAAGCTGCATCGCATTTTCCCCACAACGAATCAAGCAACCGTGACCGCATAAGTTTTGTACTGCATAATCACGCGCTGTACTGCTTTGTACTGATTTGTCTATGATAACTACACTGAGATGGTTTAGGAAGTGTACTGCTTACCTCGTGATGCGGTGATTTCTTGCGTTTACAGGAGGAAGTTCCCTTCTCGTCCTCCTGCACAACTTTCACGTTCGCCCGTGCAGTCCACTTGAACTTCAGAAGTTCATGGGCGGTCTGGACGTTGCTCAATGTGAACGGGGAAGGAGGATTTGCTCTGAAGGTTGATGCAGACTTATTCCAAGAAGCTACAGTGGATGAAGCAACCTTGCGCACACTCCTCCTTGCTCGAATTGGTTTGATGTCGAGGCAGCACCAATCCACATCTGATGAATTACTGCCAATTGCGTGCCCCGAGGAGTTCGGGGGCGGGGCTACCGAGCTGCTGCCGTGGAAGAAGGCCGATAGGCTGGTGTTGCTTGTGCCTGTCGCGGAAGAAGGCCGAGAGGCGACGGGCGGCGTCGCTGCCTGGCCGCCGCCTTGAAGAAGGCCGAAGGAGGGCGGCGCATCGCTGACGACGGCCATGGAAGAAGGCCGGAGGAGGAGGGCGTCGCTCCAAAGCCGCCGCTGGAGAAAGCTGGGAGGGGGGCGGCATCTTCCCAAAGGCCGCCGGAAGAAGGCCGGGAGGGAGGGGCGGTTAGCCCAAAGCGCCGCCAGTAGAAGGTCGGAGGGAGGGGCGGCGCGCGATCTGTTGGTGGTGTGCGAATAAGGTGTTTTGGTGTGCGAATAAGGTCTTAAGGGTGTTATCACGGCGCATCGCTCGTGTTCGGATCTGGTCCTCCTCTTACCTCATTTACATTTTCATGTTATTAATCATTTAATGCTTATTTCCTCTTATAAAGGAAGATGGTCCATGCTACCGTGAGAGGCTACAAAGCTACGCATGCACTAGGCTGCGAGGATGGCCGTGCAAAGACGCAGGGACCACGTGTTCGGCTCCAACGGTTCCAACATGAATCTGGAGAACCATCGATCAAGGTTTGAACCTTTCCATATTTTATGTTTTTCGACACATTGTTTTCTTGTGGAAAATGAGTATGAAATGATAGTTGCAGAGGTGCCCTTTTCACATTGACGCAGATGCTATGAGCTCGTGGCTGGGCGTTGTGAAGAGAAGGTGTG
>JAHIAM010016487.1:0-17446 GCA_021605205.1 Aegilops longissima
GTTGTTGAAAGTTCCACCATCAGCTGCATACTCATCTCATCATTCAGCCTTCCATAAACTTCTCTTGCTTGGCGGCATACGTGCCACATCATCGAGGGCATAGCGTGATAACTACTAAACTCATCCACGTCTTTGAGCCTGATACGGTTCCCTGGCGTAAGTTGAAACTCACGCTTCTTTATCTGCATGGCTCGGTTGAAACATGGGCGTGCGAAAAGCTGTTGGCGGTCCCAAGTGACATTGGCTATAGGAAAAGTAGCCATGTAATTCTCCCACCATCGGCTGCTGGTCCATCAATTGATGTCTGCAAAGCGCACTCTTTCAACATCCGTGCATCCTGCGGTGGTTAACTCCTTCAATACGGAGTAGCCAATCATCGCAACTATTGGCTCGGTGCTCTTTGGAAAACACCGGCGGTTGTAACCTCGAGCAGGCTAAATTGTCCCTTGGCGGGTTATTGTTGTTGTTGTTGTTGTTGCCCTGATTACGAACTAGCAACGCATCAAGGCATACTCTGCTTGGATCAATGGTGAGCTCGGTGGGAAAACAAAACCGAGTCACGTCTCGGAGGCATCGAGGGTTTAGATGGAAGAGATTAGAATAGAAAGAGGTCTAGCGAAAACACTACCCATATGAACATGAGGCAAACACACATTCATTCAATCAAGCAAGGGCATACAAAAGCGGTCTAGGACTATCGCATAAGTGCTCAACTACTACTAGTTACATGGGGAATACTACTATTATATGGTGGTCATCTAGAAACTTTGATCGGTGGAAGACTCCATGATGTCTGCTCGACCGTCTTCATAGTCATCATCACTTGGATCCGAGTCGGTGTAAATCGATGATGATGTAGTTGTCCGGACAAGTGGGATCTTCTTCCTCTTCTTTTGGTCTGGTCCTCCCATGAAGACTCGATCTTCTTGACTAGGTCGTCATTCTTCTCCGTGGGTCTTGATTTCTTCCTCATATCCATCAGTGTAAACTTGAGTTCTTCCTCCAGCTCGATGATCCTAGTTTTCGCCTTCTTCAAATCCATCATGTCTGCTGCTCGGTTCTCTGACGTCGAATGTCTGGTTTAGCTCTGGATGTAGCTGCAATGGATCTATCCTTCTTGGTGCTGATTACTTCCCATTGCTCGTCTCGGCGCCCACATATTTGATATATGGTGTCTTTAAGCTCCCTATTGTAGACTTCTCAATCGTCCCATGCTAATGTGAGCTGCCATACTCTTTCCCAAACTCCATGTTGGTGCATTGAAAACACACACTATGGGCTCCGTGCTTGGCATAAGCGTCCTTAGGGAACTAGAGCTTGAATCTTCGAGCACTCTTCTTACGGTAAGGTGGCGTTATGCGTCTGGTGAAGCTTGGGTATTCAATATTCGGTACCTAGTGACTTCCTTCAAGTGGCGTCCAAAGGTGTGTCTTCATCGGTTGTGCAAACTTGTACTTCATCTCCGTCATCCTAAAGAGTGGAAAAATGGAGAGAGTCAGAAATGAGTAGAGAAGAGTGACCTATGGTTTTATCTTAGTGGTGGTGTCCTACACTCAGCGTGCTCGATACCATCTGGTAGCGACCGACCTCAGATTGTCAAGTCTCGTGCTAGTGTCATCCTGGATCGGTTCTTGACACACGATTACTCGAAGGATTTATAACGAGTAGCAATCACACACTTATTACATCGAATGTCTCAAAGAGAACTTATTACAATAATATGGCTTAAGGCCATCTAATACGATAACAGGAAGGCTTGGAAGATAAAGTGAGTCCATCAACTCCAGCGGCATAGGCGAGCTGCAGCAGCGACCTATCGAACCTTACTCCTCGTGCGAAAATGCAACATAATCGTTGCAGCCGAAACAGGTCAGCACATGGAATATCTTGGCAATGTAACACAATAGAGCAATAACAGAATAATGCTAACACTACATGCATGTTTGGCTGGTGGAAAGCTCTCGGTTCAGTGAAATTTTGCGGAAAGCAAATTTTTTCCCTACATCAAAGGAATAAATTTAATTTAACTATCATGAGTGGTTGAAACATCATTGAGAAGGTATAACCCCAACTCAATCCCAATTAAAGTAATTATCAACCCAACAATATTAATTTAGAGTGATGAGATACATGTAATTACTCAAGTACTAGATACTCGAATTGTCCATAAAGGGACACGGCAACCATGATTAGATTGTACACCTGCGAGAGTTGCACTTTTCCCCACAAGACTTCGATGCCTCCGTTGATTTCTACTTTTCTACGGTTTTGAAAGCGGATGCGAGACAAGTCTTCGGAAACATAACTCTCTACTGGATAGACCATACCAAACCTACAAATACACACTGTGATCTACCTCTTGGAGCTTCACGTAACACTCAACTATGCTAGAGCCCATAATAGCTTGTGGCTGCACGAAGTTTCTAGCATGAATAATCTCATTCCTTTGAGCACGGTGGCGGTCCATAGATGATCACACAATACAGGATTCCAAAATAGACAACAGGTTACCATGCCTTCACAGATGTGAATCCTAGGACTCGTAGTAAACCTTAAACACTCAAATGTCGTGAATATCTCTCAAACCCAAACAATCTACTGAGCATAGCATAGCAATATAAGCAATACGTAGAAGTAACTCCCAAGGGTTTGGTAGTGAGCAATAGGTTCCTACCTCATCATCTACTTCCCAATCCACAATTTAATGACATCCTAACCATGCAATGTTTGAGGTTGGACTAATGCAAAGAACGGGTATGAAAGAGTATGATCAAGTGTTACTTGCCTTCTTGACGATCCGTGAATCCTAGAGACTTCGTAGTAACACGCTTACACTCAGAATTCTTCGAAGCAAACAATACATACATAAGCAACAAGCAAAGATGCACTGCAAACTTCAACTGAAAGAGTTGACAGAGAGTTCAATTTAAGAACTCCGGTTAGCAAAGAATCAAACCAAAGACAGGAAACTCAACGCGAAAGAAATAAGATCCGTTTACTAATCTGAACTAGGGCCAAATTTTACGAGACCAAAAACTTGTTTGAGTTGATTATTGGATTGGGTTTGAGATGAAACTCAGACGATGAACGCTGATTCAATAAGCAGCGAAAAGTTATACTAGATTCGAACATCGAATTAAAATCAGATCGAATAATCGCGGAATAAATCCGATAAAAAAAGCGACGGCTAAGCGAGCGAGCGTTACGTTAGCAAAACAACGATGAACACGTTGAAAAAACGAGCAATGACGCTTCGAAAACAAATAAACCGGAGATAAAACCGATCGTATAAAAAGGGCTAGGGTTTTCTTAAAAAAACGAAGGTTTCTAAAAAGCGGCGTCGAGGCTACCTCGGAGTCGTCGTGAGGCCAGGACTCTGGCGGGCTTGACGGCTGCTGAGCTCGATGCTGACTCGGGGTGGTCGTGGTGGCTAGAGGGTGGCGGCTATTTAAAGTGAGCTGACTTGGAGGAAGGAGCAGTGCGGGAGGTATCCGGCTCGTCTCGGTCCGAGTCTTGAGGCGGTGGGCAGGCAACCTTTCGGGCCCTTGGCCCAGTCAGCTGAGTCATTTTAAAAAAATGTTCCTGAAACTTATAAAATCCTAGAAAAATAAATAAAAATCTAAAATGCCAAAACAAGTTTTCTTTGCCTAAATAAAATATTTAGAACAAGATGAACTTTTCTTGGCCCCTAAAATCAATTTTTAAATTATGCAAATTTTTTCTCTAGGCAAATAAAATTCCAAATAAATAAAATAAAATCCAAATAATGATTTTAAAATTTTTCCTCCGATATTTCAATTATTTTGGAGAAGTCATATTATCTCCTCTCATTTATTATTTAAAAATGAAATATTTTCGGAGAAAAATAATAAAATCAAAATCCTTGTCTTCATTATTTGGAAAAATCCAAATATGAAAATCGGAAAATCCCAACTCTCTCGAGGGTCCTTGAGTTTCTTAGGATTTCAAGGATGGCAAATGAAAATGCAATAAAATATGATATGCATGGATGACCTATGTATAACATGCCAAATTGAAAATTTGGGATGTTACAAGGTGTCTCGTCATATTGATTGATCACGGGATACAAAAAAACAATAGTTTTATGTAGGACATGCTTAATAGATAGATGTACTATGTACTAAATACGAGGAAGGCATGTCACATTACTGATATAATGTCACATTTACGGATTATAAGCTAGCGAGACTAGCACATGCGGTTTAACAGATTGGAAGAATTACAATCTAGACACCATATGCAACATGCAACCACATATCCACAGCTGCCAAGTTAGAGCAAGCACACGCAATGCTGGTGTAGAAATCTTGTAATCAACTCTGAGCTCGTTCACTATCTTCATCTAGCATTTACATTTCTTGAGAATCATGTCGGAGTGTGCTGCATTCTTTAAATGAGGTAGTCCCCTTGCTGCCTCGTCATAAGTGATTGATGAGGGATACACAAGAACATTAGTTTGATGTAAGAACATGGTTAATACAGATTACTAGTATGTACCAAAAGCGAGAAAGGCATGTCATATTCAAGGTATAATGTGTAAGCTAGCGGATGCAATTTAACCAAATTGGAAGCAATACAAGCTAGAAATCCATGGAGTGGTGAACATGATCATCTAGGACACGAGAGCACAGTGGGAGGCGGGCTGCTTCACCACCATCGCGGCTTTTAATTAGCTTCGGTGATGCTGTCTTTCTTTGGGCTTGTCCTGCTCGGCCGGTCTACGACTAACTATTTGTCTTCAGGTGCTCACGGGATGGTGGTTCATGTAAAAATATCTTTCCTTATCTTAATAAAGACCGACTTAGGCCTTTGAATACAAGCTAGACACCAACATGCAACCACATATGACACATGAAGTTAAAGCAAGCACACAGGATGGTGGTTCATTGCGGCGAGTCATCAACTCTGAGCTATGTTTACCATTTCCATCTGCGACCTTGCACCCTTTATAGCGTTATAGCGTGTCTTGCCTACCCGTATACCAAGCGGAGCGACTTCTCTCTTTTCTTTTCTGCTTCTCTCAAAGCGATCTGAAATACCCTTGCATAAAAACACAATAGTGGGAGTATGGGTGAAGTGTGTGCAGAACTAGTGCCTTTGTAAAAAGTAGCGAGATAGCGGTGGCTTAAAATAAAGCGAGGAGACATATGATAGCTCTACAACATTGCATGGCAAACAAAATTAGATTCTACTCCGTATGATTTTGTAATATATGAGCACGAAATGCGGTACTCCTCAGCACACCACCATGTGGTCATATCTAAGATAACGATCATTGAAAATAAATAGGTCGATCGATTTTTTTAATGAACCGTCCGATCTATAAGGAGCAGGCAGATGGCCTGTCTACCTCCCTTGATCCTTGTTGATGATCTTTCTCGAACCGCCGGCGACCACGGCCCAGACCGTGCCTCCGCGCCCGCCCTCCCATCGACCTCACACCACCGCCGTGCTTGGCGGCGCCCCAAGCCATCCCTTTAATCCCGACCGACCTCGGATCGGCGCCGTGCTCTAGGCAGACGCCCTAAGATAAACACCAAGCTGCTTCCCGGTGTAATAGTCGTACTAAGCGCTGTTACGCGAGGGAATGCTTGATAATGGGAATCAGCGGCGAAATGAAATTCAGGGGTGGCGGACCTCTAGCTAAGGTGAAATAGTATATGAGGAGAAACCTTGTGCATCGCGAGTTACTAGGAACATCTAGTATCAAGAAGAAGCGGTCAACTAGTGTCTTACGTGGGATGAATACCGTGCAAGAAGAGCGTAAGATTTGCCGAATAAGGAAGAGAGTACCTTCTTGGTTGCGGTGTGGTCACCTCCACATGTCGCGCCGATCTTCTTGTTTTACGGAAACGATGTTACGGAAGGTGCAGCTTGGGCGAACCCATGGCAAATTGTTGACTGTGTTGCCATGGCTGTATGTCGATGGAGAAGCAGATCGAGCGGCGAAGGGCGGCGTGCGAGATCACTCGGTGCGGTGGAGGTGGCGAAGTTGGGCGGCAGCGGTGAGGCCTAATGGCGTGGTTGAGCGGCTCGAATGCAGACGGCTTAGCCTCGGTTCAACTACTAGCCGTGGAGGCATTGTGGTTGAGTTCGGTGAGCGAAGCGTCGGAGTATCGGCTCGGCGTGATGGAGGAGGCGGTTGATGGGTGGGATGGGGTGGCGGACGGAGGGCCGAGGTTTCCGAGTGGTGGAGAGGTAGTTTTGGTGCCCGATGCGAATGGTGAATCGGACGGGTGGGAGAGAGAACCATGTTTGATGCAGGGCCGCTTGTTTTGGCTTTTGCAGAAGATGGGGCGCTTGTTTGAAATTTGGGAAAGTACAAACTTTGCCCCTCTTAAATTCGGACCTCTGCGGGTCGAGGTAGGATGGTAATCGGTGTCCCAAATAGGCGGGAGCAATTTGAGGCATGTGTGCTTAATGCATTGTGTATGAATTTTTGAGGCGGTTGCGTGGCGTCTAGATGAAGCTACAAACCTACCGTTTAGACCTTTAGACGTCGGGCAGTGGGTTTCAGGTGGAGTTATTAGAAAAGTAATTTCCTTGTACTACAAACATTGGTCTCACCGGTTTGAGGGTAGAGGCTCTTTGGTAACCGTTGAAATTTTGAAACACAAGCATTCACGTTTAGAGTACTCTTGAACTATGAGGATTGACCTAAATAGACAACGTTATATTTGACCTTGTATGTTTGAAAACCTCATTAAATTATCCGCTTCCTTTTGAAATTTTGACACTTGAAAATCCTATAACTCGATTATTTTGGAATGGAGGAGCTAAATTTGAATCTATTTTGTACCGACTACATATGCTATTATGTACAAAATCGAGCAAAGATTGGTACCCCATAGTTTAGGTATGGTTTACAAATGCCATGATATCAAATTCAAATAATTGAATGGACTTCATGTTGAATTGATTTTAAACCACCTTAGGTTGAATTCAAATGTATACTAGTTCATAGGTAGCTATTTATAAATGTCCATTGTGTAACTTTCATTATGTATAATGCTTTACACCAACATGAACTATACTCACGTTTATATTGATTGCTAAAGCGATGCATTATCAGGAGTTCAAAATACTAACTATGTGGATCAATTGTGTCGAATAATAACATAGACATGCTCAAATTCGATAGAATCTAGATGTCGATGGATCAATGAGCTCCTTCTGAATTGCAAATATCATGATCCCATCCTAATATTTGGATACAATTTATATCTTTAATCAATGTGTGAGCAGTCTTTTACGTGTAGTTTCACTCTCCATCGGTGGTCTCTCACACATGCTCACACACTCTCTCCGAGGTGTCTTTCTACACACATTCTCTAGATATAACCCTCCCTCCCTCTAGTAACCATTTACAACTGTTTTCACTAACCTTTATCACAAGCACTCTTCCTCTATAAACATACACACGCACAATCCTCATCGACCCTTTCTATATACATGGACCTGCCTCGTGTCTCATGTCGCACATTATCTTCACTTGTCTCTCACGCATTATCTCACCTCTCTTCCTAATCGATGAGTATGATTCTAGCGAGCATTACATAGGATGCCCTTAAAGTTAGGTTGGATGAATAGTAATATCGGAGATAAAGGGGTTACCTTAGTCAGAGAACCTAGGGTTACAAATCCTAGCGGCTTTGTTAGTGGACACGAGTCCTTCACAATTCTGCTATCTTTGTCTTGTATGACTAGTCATCCATGGGTCTTCCTAAATGTGTCATGGGCCGACCAATGTGGCGCAGGATGGAACAGAACAAGGCCTCACCTCGACCCAGGACCTCAGCGGTGACACACCCTCTGCCCCCGTCTCATTATCTTCTCACACCCTGCCACGTCTCATTATCTTCTCACACCACATACCAACACAAACACCACACACAAGAAATTTCTCCTGGTGCCTCTATTCCCTCCCCTTGCATATACACACTCAAGGGAATGGAATCTCTTGTCGTTGACGTCATATTTTCTCTCTCTCTCTCTAACACCCTCATTTCTCGTGCTATCTCTCCCACCCCGTCGGCCCCTCTATCCATGCCTCTCTCGAATCGTAATACACACATACCTCTCTAGGCCCCAAATGCATCAACTACACATTCACATGTTACATCCGTACCCCATTGATCTAAAAGCCCTCTCTTCACGTTTATTTACGCATACAACATTCCTTTTGAATAAAGTGTGGCCAAAAATTATTTTAGAGTTTTCATATATACAACATTACAAAGTTATATGGAAATCTGACGCTAATTTGCATTGCATGTGCCCACAATGATATTTATTCTTTTGAATTTGTATATTTTTATACTATATACAAGTTAGTCATAATAAAGAAAGCGAAGCATCTCTCTCCTCCATGCATACCCCATGCGCCCCTTTCACGTATGACACAAAACTATCTCGGTCCTCTAAAGTAAGCCCCGGAAAATTCACGTGTTTCATCTTTCTCTGCGATATATGCAATGGATCATTGTATTTGAAGTAAAGCCCGATACATACATTGGACTTCATAATCCACTCATTATGGTCACGTTTACGTTTAGTGGTTATTATCGATCACGGGCTCACCGTACAACTTTGTATTTGCTCATGACATGACTAGTTGACGGTTAGATGCTCCACGTGGCACCTCTAGTGTTGCATCACATTATCTCACACCATCGTGCCCACACAAACTTATCTACTCTACATCTACACTATTATAAAATACATAAAATACACTCTTATAAAAAACGAGTTGGTGATGATGGTGTCCTGCCATCCTGCAATATAGGCCGTCCGATTTATATCTGGATAGGAAAAAACTATGGCAATTTTGCAAAAATTACCCACACCTCTCCACATTTGCAAATAAGGCCTTCCCTCGTTCATCCTTTTCTCTCACAAGATAAACAAGTCATACAAATGCATCTTGATGTTCCGTTGCAGCAAGGCATCTTACTAGTAAGAATGAAAACAAACACAAAAAATATTTTTGGCGGTGGTTGAAGTCATGACCCTGAGCACGAGGGACAAGGTGGCCTTGTATTGGTATCTTGAGCCGTCTTTTTTACACACGAGCTGGTGTGGTGATTATACACACACGCGCATGCACGAACTCCATCCCATAACACTCACACAAACACATGCACCCTTGCCAGCATAACACTCCGCATACACGCAGCCATGCACCCCAACACTCACACACACACCCGCATGCATGCACACGATACACCACCGACCAACACACTCTCACGCTCAAGTGCTCAACCTACATGCATGCGCACCATCAGGCCAGGACACATACACAACCAGTGATTCCGCGCGGGTTGGAGCCTTTCGGCGCTGCGTAAATTTGTGTTTATCGATCTTTTCCCTATCTTGAACTGCGGTGGGACCCACAAGGAGCGTGGTCAATTTAACTAGTCAACATGGCGCCACGTGACCATTTGGCGGTCAGCAGTGCAATCCGATGCTGAAATGTGAGCAAGTGACCGGATAATCAGCAAAGCTATATAGTGCGTAATCAGCTTATTCGAAGTTCGGTGACCGTATTACGCTTTTTCTCTTTGTAGGCCCTCCAAAACTACATCTCTACGTTCTGCATGTTACATCTAACAACTATGCAATACGCACTACTACTACACTCTAACACAATAAATCATATGTGTTTTAGTTTTACTAGATATCATATTGTTACTTATAATTATTCAGTTTGCATACATTAAAATTGCCTTTGAAATGTATGGCGGTATCATCTACCTGGGAAAAATCCACCCTTTCTGTTTAATCGGGTTTGTATCGATGGATCGTGAAAGCAGAAAAACTATAGTACTATCTGTACAAGTGCAGTTCCTTTGGGCGTCGTGTAAATCTACTCCTCATCGTGGAGTGGGCGCTTTTCATAAATCTTCTAGTCCCTTTCAGACATGTGGGACATCAAGCTACGGGTCTATGTAATCTTTGGAATCGTCTGAGCAGGGGTGAACACCCAGTCATGGCGCCGCGTAGTAATGAACAATGAGGCGTCAAATCACAAAGTTGCACCTTTCCCGCAATTAAGTTGGAGGGGCGAAGTAATAATGCTAAAAAAAAGTTGGAGGAGAAGCAACCATCATTTCACTCGTTCTGAATCCGCTTCTCCCTCATCTTCTTCAACAACCACGTGTTGCTTTTGCATTGTTACGCCTCATGTGGGGCAGCGGTCACTTGGTAAAGCACGACCGTGGGACCCATGTTAGCAAACCCGAGGACAACGTCCTCGAAAATAAAAACCTCCCGCCATCTGGCACAAAATCACCTCCTTTTACTAATCTTTGATTCTATAATTTTTTAGATCAATATAATTGAGATTTGTATAGATAGACACGGGAAAAACCAAGTGAGTCGTTAAGGGCATCCACGATGTGTAGCCAAATGTGAAAATAGCTTTTGGCATCATGGGAACCATTGTGGGCCGGTGTCGGGAGGCTGATCGTAACCCCGAACACCTATGGGACGCGGACCGAGCCCCTTCGGTTCGGTGGGGCGGAGAATGCCGCGAAAGAAGCGGATCGAGGCGATGCACCGAACAGTTACCCACGGGCTCTCCGGAAGATAATACTCCTGCTGCTTGATTGTGTTCTTGGTAGAGACGCGAGCTACAAGACCTAGCGTGAGTGTCTCTAGCTTGAATGAGTCGAGCCGAACCCCTTCTCGTTGCATGGGCCTCCTTTTATAGGCTCAAGGGGTCCCACGGTGAAGCGTGAACAAGGCAAAAACGGAAAATGAGTTGCGGTTGGTACATCTACCTTATGAGTGTATTCTACCTAACTCGCGGCAAGGACAAAAACATTAAATGCCGTCCATTCGCCTCGATTCTTGAGGGACCGTCGGGGCGCCAGCTTGCCACGATGGCATTCTTGTCGGCGCCGCTTACCGCTGTTCTCCGCTAGCCGACGCCTCTTGACACAGCGCCTAGAATGGTCCCATGGCGACCGTTGATGGATGGTGGAGGCGGAGATGAAGAGTGGTTACTGCCGGCAAGTGCCTTGCAGCGTGAATCCTTCGCGTCCAGGGCGTCGCTCTCCGGGTCTTCAACAAGCTCCTCTTGCGGGGCCTTGTCTCCTTAAGCCTGCTTTGTTCTTGAATGGCTCCAAAGGAACCACGGAGGACTGGGGGTCCCAGGCAGGCCTTGCAGCAGTCTTCACTGGCCCGTGCGAGTTCGGGATACTAGGGTACCCTACTCTAGTACCCGGCGGAGCCGGGCCTGGGCCACCTGCGGTGCGGCGCTGTTGGGCCAGGCCAAAAGCATCATGGGCCCAGGGCCTAGAATCACGCCGTAACCTGCTCGGACCCACCACATCCCCCAGACAGCCGCGCCGAGCGTGGGCGTCGTGGGAGAGAGAGTGGGGGGCTTTCTTAGTGGAAAAGCGGGCGTCCGCCCCTCTCCTCCTTATAAACAGGGAAGCAGGGGCGGTCGCCCACCTCACCATTCTGTCCCATCTCGAAAACCACGTCGCTCCCCTTCTTCTCTAGTGCGAAGAACAGCGCTCCCCCCATCACCACCAGCGCCATCAGCCGTCGGTCTCCTCCACCACCTCCGGCATGGCTCAAGCCGACAAGGGAAAGGGTGAAATCGGGCCGCGGCTTTCGGCCTTTGCGAAGGCGGGTGTCTCCCCCGCTCGGATAAAGGGCTGGGAGGCCTACCTCTTAGGTCGGCCGGGCAGAGCGCATCCGCCGAGTACCTCATGCCCGCCGAGTTGGTTCGAGAGGTACCCTTCTTGGCGCTCTTCTTCTGTGCGGGCTTGCCGCCCTTCTCAATTCTTCGCGATATCATTGAACACCTCACCCGCCTCCTTGATTTCACCCCAATGTTGTCACGACCATGGCAGTTTCGACCCTTTGCGAAAACTTTGTCGGAATCCATCAAGCGTAGCACTCTTCCGCCTTCTCATGCCCGTCGAGAGAGAAGCCACTTGCGGAGGGATTGCTTGGATCTCGGATCGACAAGAAAAAGCCTATCTGGAAGGGCTCCGCGGACAAGTGGGAGGAGTGGAAGCGATTGGTGTTGGATCGTTGAGGAGAACCCAACCCTTCACTGGCGCAAACTCCAATAGTCTGGCGCGATTGGAACAACTTGGCGGAAGATACTAGGTTGAAGATTGCCGTGACCGGATCTTGCGCCTCGGCTTCGCGGACTCCTGGCGCCGTTGGCGCAATTTCCTCGCCGCCGCCCTCCTTGAAGGAGGAGGAGACCTGCTTGGGAGTTCAAAATCGGCGGACATCATGAAGGCTTCGCCGGCCTCAACTGGAATTTCACCGTCTTGGAGTTGGCGCAATGCTCTGGAGTTGTTCAAGCATGACCCGATCACCCAGTGGTTTAGGTTGCCAAAAGTCGTCCCATTACAACAATTCTTGCTCGACCGCATCCAGCGCCATGATGCCGTTTTGCGATTCGCGTAGGATCGTTCCAACTGGCAAGAGCTTGCAGACGGCGTCGTGCACGTTCTTGACAACTTGGAAGAAATGCCGATCCGCCCGACAAGAAGAAGCTCACCAGCGGCAACCGGCAACGCGAATCGCCGCCATCGCCAGCTGAGGCGGCGGCCGCTGCGTTGGCGGTCGGTTCACCGTGGAAGCGAATCTGGCGGCAAGCCTTGCGAAAGAGTTGCCCGGAAGCTTCTGAACCAGTGAAGTCGACGAACCGCGGCGCTTCCTCCCCACCATCTAGCACCTCCATGCCGGGCCCGGCTCCACCAAGGGCGTCTCCATAACGGGGGCGAGGCAAGGCGGCGGGCAGGCCAACAACCCAGCGCCGCCTTTCCACTCCACGGCAAGCCTTGTTGCCGGAAGCACCCACACGCTGCAACAAGCGGCGGGATCCTCTCGGCCACCGCTGCCACCACGAGCGGTCAAGAACCTACTCCTCGCCTCTTACTTGCCGAGGGGGATGATCTCTCCGCGCTCAGCTCCAGCAGGAAGAAGAAGAAAAGTAGCTTCTATGTTGTGCTTATTTCTTCAATTTTGTTGCCGTCTTGTATCGATTTGCTTCATTCGAACTCTTTCCTTTTGAGAGCTGGCCAGGCGTCAAAGGCCAAGACCCGGTGGTTGTCATCGAGATGATCCCCGTGCAGAAGGCGTCTGAGACCCCTTGGGACCGGCAACCCTTCCTCAAAGCAGCCCCAGCTGGCCCCAGTAGTAAGTATATGGTTTACTTCTTACGGTTAGGTGTGCATGGGTGCTCCTTCTTTTCGATGTCATTGTTGATTTGTGTAGGAGCGAGCAGCCTCATCGGAGTGCCGGGCCGCTCGAAAATACCATCTGCTTGACTTCAGCCAAGGGAGGATTCTCCGGCAAGGAGCGCTCTCCGGCAATAGAGACTTCTCCGGCAAGGGACAGCACCAGTGATCCTCGATGGTGAGACCATGGCTGCAGATCCTCATGAGTAACCCTCTTACTGAAAATTTCCCTTGGGTTCTTTTTCTTCTGTTCTTTTTTGAATTTGTTGTCTTTCTTTTTTGGTCGTCGAGATCCATCCGCCTTGAGCCGATGGGCGGGCGCCGGGAAGTGCTGCGGCAACAGCAACGTCGCCACCATGGAGGAAGAAATTTGGCCCGATGGGTCCACCGGCGAAGGCCGCCAAAGGCTCCCGCAAAAGGCTGGCGAGGTGCAGCGATCGCCAGGCGACCACGAGGCGCGAGGCGCGAGGCCGCCGACCGCCGATCCCTCCGCCACCGGTGCAGCGTCGAGCTCCGAGAAGCCCAGCCGGCTTATCGAAGGCCGGCAGGCGTCTTCATCAAGCTCCCAGGCGTCAAGCTCTGAAGGCGCCGGTCAAAGGAGACCTTTGACGAAACTGCTCGCCTCCATTGGGCTGTTGCTGGTTGGCCTGCGATGGCTGGCGAATCTGAGGAGGCTGCTGAAGAAACTGTTGTCGCTCTCTGCGCCCGACAAGCCAAGTTGGAGTCAGGGAAGCACGCGCGGCGGGCGAACATGGATAAGCGAAGAAAGCTCCGGGCGCCAACAAGCTCTCCGGGCTGGGGAAGCGGGGCGACTTCGGCGCAACCTTCATCCTTGAGAAGGCTGAGGTCGAGAGCAACAACGGCTTGCTGCCGAAAGCTATCTGCGCAAGAAGGCGAGTTGGCGTGGAAGATCAATCTTGACAGCTATAAGGAAGAGCTTGCATGGCAAGCAATCAATTGGCGGAGCTCTCAAGGAAGCAAAGATGCTGCCCGGTTGTCGAAACCGCCAAGAAAGAGTTGGAGACAAAAGTGGCGCGTGGAGGCCGGTCGAAGAAGCGGCGAGGCTTGCTGCACTCAAGCCTGGCCGAGAAGACGCCCTATACTCTTGGCGGCTGCAGGGCCGTCTGTGAGAACAAGGCTTCGGCCCGGCCAAGGACTCAAGGCAGATCTTGAGCTGGTAGCCACCACAATCCGGGCTGGGCCGGCGCCAAAGGCGGGAGGTGGGCCTGTTGGAAGATCAAGGCCAGCGAGGAGGCTCTGGCGAGGACTCTCGCCAGGCACCTTGAGAGAATGTGGAGCTCTGGACCGAAAGTCTTGTGAATATCGCCGCCGCCATCGACAAGGGCTGGCCGGAGCTGGGAATGGTGGATCTGGGTACTCCTCGCGCGCCTCCAACCCAGCGCCAGCTCACTTGTTCCTCAAGGCGTGGTGGCAGCTCTCCAGCGACTCGGGAAGAGATCCCAAAGCGGCGGCGAGAATCGCGCCCGGATCTGCGGGAGGCTCTCTACAAGGTTGATGAAGGTGGCCTTCATAATCCAGGCCTCAACCTCAGGCGTCCTCCGATCCTTGGCAGATGCCCGATGTGGGGCGCTCAGCCCTTTCGCACCCATTGTGGACAAGGTGGGCAAGAATCAAGCGGGTTGATGGCGACCGTGGATTAGCCGCCAGTTCTATCTTTCCTTGTGCTTTGATCATGTTTGGAGAACAATTTATTAGATCGCGACAAGCTATTTTGTAATATAACTCTATCTTGAAGCCTTGATTGCAATGTTATTTCCTTTACTTGATTCCTTCCTTTGTATGTTTGTGCCCTCGCTTTTAGGGAACTTGTCGTGCGGCACCTTTGCATGTTGTTGAGTCGAACGTCGACCCCTTGGGGTGCCGCCTCCGACAAACAACCTTATTAATTAGTTGAAGCTCACTTAAGTTGTTGGCGGACTCGAAACAAAGTAAGTAGCGACCAGCCTGAGTTGGTTCCTCAGCGCGAGGTTTTTCATACAAAGTACTATCGTTCGAGGAAGATAACAAAGATTAAAAAACTGATTGCTCAAACTTTGGCAACAAGCTTTTACATCGTTTGCTTCCGTGAAGGCGAAACTTCCTCGAGGGGCGCTTGGTCCATGGCATTAACTTCTCCTTCCCCTGGTTAACTTGTGTGCGAGGAACCTTCCTTTCTTTGAAAAGAAAGAAGAAAATAAAGTTATGGAGCCTTGCGGCTCGTTCTTGCTAGGTGTGGATGCTGCACAAAATGTTAGACAACACATGCAATAAAATTATGAAAGCATGAAATTGACAAGTTGTGCCAACACATGAAACTTTACTTATGCCGGAATTGGCGGCTTTGTACAAAGGATTACATGCAACATCGGCAAGACTTGTACAAAAGGTGGTTCGGAACAGGTTCGACACGTTCTGAGTAAAACTTACAAGATGCTCAATGTTCGAGTTGCTCACGGAATGCCATCTTGGTCTCAAGAAAACAGCGCGAGCCTGGTATTCGTTTCACCCGATAAAGCCTTCCCACTTAGCGTCAACTTGTTGGAATTCTTGGCGGACTGAGCAGCAGAAGAACAAAATCGCCTTCCTCGAGGCTTCGGCACTAATTTTGCGGCTATGGTAGCGGCCTAAAGCTTGCTGAACGGCAGCTCGTACAACACGAAGATGGTCCTCCTCGAGGCGGTAGCGTCATCTTTAGCTGCTCTTCTCAAACTCATCTAGGAGTACTCGAGGTGACCCATTATCTGAGTTCCGTGGGGAGAACTGCCTGCCTCCATAGACTAGGCGAAAGGTGTGCGGCGATTATAGCGCCCTCGATGCGGCTATATCTCCCGTGTCGAGCCCGACTTATAGGCATAACTGCATTGAAAGCAATGTCAAAGTGAGGTAATCTTCACACAACCCATGTAATACATAAGGAAAGAGATACATAGTTGGCTTCGATCACCACTTCACACAATACATAAATAAACATCCATCATTGAGTACACTCAAGGTCCGACTCAGAACCAAAATAAAGAAAGATACCACAAAGCTACACAGATCCCGATCGTCCCAATGAGCACCACTCCGATTCGGGAAAAAGACACATAGTATCGACCACGTTCCTCGTCGAACTCCCACTTGAGCTCGGTTGCGTCCCTGCCTGCATCGCCGGAACACCAACTGTTTTGGTAGAATCATGAGTCACGGGGACTCAGCAATCTCACCACCGAGATCAAGACTATTTAAGCTTATAGGAAGGACGAGTTGTAAGGTGGAGCTGCAGCAATCGACTAGCATATATGGTGGCTACATGCAAAAGAGCGAAAGGAGCAAAAGCAGTCGTGAAGCTAGTAGTGATCAAGAAGTGATCTGAACTACTTCGTCAAACATAACTCCAAACGTGTTCACTTCCGGACTCCGCCGAAGAGACCATCCGGTTACACCGGTTGATGTGTATTTTAATTGAGGTAACCGGGTTTTCTACACGGACATTAACAAATTCCCATCGCCTCATAACCTGGCAGGCTTTGAAAGATAATACCTGCGGGGTGTCCCAACTTAGCCCATTATAAGCTCTCACGGTCGGAAGGATATTCCTTCTAGGAAGCCGATCAATCTCGGAATCCCGGACTACAAGACATTTCGCACAATAAAACAAGACCAGCAAAGCCACCCGATTGTCTTGACAAATCCCGATAGGAGCTGCACATATCTCGTTCTCGGGCACATCCGGATGAGACAGGCTAAAGTAAAACCAAACCTCGAGTTTTCCCGTGGTGGCCCCTTGGTTCGGTTAAGACCACTTTCGAAGAACTGGTCGGGGGGTTAAAATAAAGATGACCCTCGGCTCGCGAAAACCGGGGAAAAAGGCTTGGGTGGCAAATGGTAAAACCAATGTTGGGCCTTCTTGGGCGAGTCTTATTCAAAACAAACTGTCAAGGGGTCCCATAAATCACCCAGCAGTGTAAGGAGCGAAATCAAGGAACATAACAGGTATGGCGGAAACTAGGGTGGCAAGAGTGGAACAAAACACCAGGCATAAGGCCGAGCCTTCCACCCTTTACCAAGTATATAGATGCATTAATTATAGCTGATATATATTGTGATATCCCCAACAAGTAAACATGTTCCAAAAGGAAAACATCTCCATGTTCAACAAGGAACAAACTTCACTTCGCAACTAGCGCTATAAGGGGCTGACAAAGGGTAACATAGCCAATCAGGGTTTGCTA
>JAHIAM010016488.1:0-14781 GCA_021605205.1 Aegilops longissima
GAACCGAGGCACCGCTCCTTTTTAATACTAGGTTTGATCCAGTTTAATTTATTCGATTTGTTTCTAGATCTTTCCCTTTGTTTCCTAATCCTAGTCTATTTCTCCCTACCCCAAGCAAAACCCTCCCTCCCCAATATAAATACCCAGCACCCCCCTCCAACATCAAACCAACACCTCTCCTCTCCTCTCCTTGTTGCGGCTTCCACCCGATATTTGTGCCTGTGGTGCGACCACGCGCCCAAGTCTTGTCGCGCCTCGACCTCTCTGAGGTTTATGATCTCCTCTCCACTTCCGTGATCTCCTTTCCTCTAGAACAACCCATATGATCATTCTTATCCGATCTACTCCGGTGAGATCCACGAAATCCAATTCATTTTTTAGAAAATATCTTAGAAAATTCATATCTTTTAGAGTTTTTAGTATTTTGAGTGATTCCAATTGCTACGTGTCTAAAATTTGCTGAAGTTTCTGTTAGTTCAATTGTATTTCATATTTGAGCAGTTTAAATTTGTGTTTGTATGAATTTTCTCAAATCACTAGATTTGAGATATTTTGAGTTAGGAATATTATTTTTGACCGATTCTTTTTGCTCCTGGTCTCTAGGACCTTTGTTTATCAGTAGTATTTAGTATTTTATTTTCAGCTTAATTTAAATTAGGTTTAGCAAAACAGTACTGTTTTAGTATTAGTTCTGTTTAAGCTTCTTCTTTATTGTTTTATTAGTTTAAAGTATTTCTTTTTGTCTTTTGACAAAATTAGTTGTGTTCTGTTAGACAACAGGAGAAAATTTATTTTTATTTAAAAATTTATTTTCCTTAGTTTTGTATAGAAACCTTCTATAGGTCATAGCTAGAGTTTTATAAAGCTTTTATTTGTTTCTTTTGCAAATAAAATTTTATGGAAAAAAATACTTTTATTAAATTAGTTATTTTACATTTTATTTTCTGTTAATTTATTAGTTTGTATTTTAATTGTTGTTAAGTTTTTACTTCGGCAAAACTATATTAGATGTTTGTAGCAAAGTCATAGATCTTGATTTAGTAGTTTTCTTTGTAGTTTTATTTGAAGTTTCTTTTGATTTTGTTTGAGTTTTGATTTTCCTTGCTATTTTGATTGTTATTTGGTGCTAAAATTGTTTGCTAGGATGTTTGCTTATGAATGCTATGTTTGACTATATAGATTTTCATCGGTGTGAATAGTTCTGAAGTCTTTATACGAGGCGTTATTATATTCATCAAGTATTACAGGCAAGTTCACTTTGACCATGTTTTCATACATATCGTTTTATTGCATCTAGTGTCATCTTAACAATCCCTCAGTAGTGATATTGAATCCTTGTAGTTGGTAGTATGCATGGGTAGGAACCCATCACCTGTTACCAAGCCGGGGCGTTATTTATTTTAATGCTATGCTATAGTAGGCGGGTTGTATGAGTGCTTCGAGGTGGTGTGAGAATGGAGGATCTCGTCAATGGCGACAACTCCATGATGGAATCTGCAAGGACTGCATCAGCCTCAAGACTTCAATTCGAGACAAAAATTCAATACACACTCTTTGGGTGAAGGGCGGTTGTGGGCACCTGGAGAAACCGGTGGTTGGCGGGATGCATGGAGAGCGCCATGACATCTTGAGAGCTTCACCCGGACTCAAAGAGGCGGAAGAATACTTCATGAGAAGCTTACCTGTGCAACGCAAGTCATTATGGGCTCGGCTTGGTTGACCTTAGTGGTGACTCTGGAGGGCGGTACTAGCGGATGTAGAACTACGGTAGGATTGGATGAGTGGGGACGGTGGTCGGAGGAACTCTTGGAAGACCATGTTGATCGTCTTGTTCTCAAACACCACGAAGTGCGAGCGTAAAAAGGATCGAATCTTGCGGGTAAAGTGTACAAACCTCTGCGGAGGTTTAAAACCTAATCGATTAGCCGTGTCCCGATTCTGGACAATTTGAGCATCTGGACTTGGATCTATCTGGAACTCTCAACACGGACTGATAACTTAATTGTGGGCAACTTATGATGATTTGGGCTATGAGACATCGGTTGGCGGAACCATGTCATGATAGAAAACTCTATAGTACATACTTCATTTATTCCTTTGATGTAGGGAAAAGAAAAAACCAGCTTTTACATAAACAAAACTCGAATCTGAGCCACAAAGCCATATTGCATATAGTATAGTTTTATCATCATTTTCTCATGTTGTGATCTTGCGGTACATTCAATGTCTTGACCTACGGCTGCAACGTATCATGTTGCGAATATTTCCTCGAAAAGTAAGAGTTACGATCTGAGGTTCAGATGCACTCAATTTCGATGGGCGTTGATGGGACTCCACACCCGTTGATTGTTTCCGCTGAGTATTATGAGGTATATATCATTTCGTTATTTATACATGTGATTGCACTTTGATATATACATTGATGTGTGTGTGTGACATCTTGATCGAGGATGTACGAAACAAGGCTTGACCGTCTGAGTCGAATTACGCTATAGATGTGATATAGCACATGTTGTAGAGCGTGACCTAGAAATCGGAAAGCCCTAGACGGGGATGTCTCAAAAAACTTTATTTTCAAAAGATCCTTTACTTCTCATCTTTTTGATTTTATCAAGTAGTCCTCGACATCAAATAGTTAGAATATACACCTTTCCTTTTGACCACGGAAGATCATGAAGTCACTCCAAGAATTAAAGATATCGGACAAGCGATGGCCATTTGAGGAGTAAAGAGGATTTCACCATGCGTTGGAAGAATTGCAGCTTCAACAATTGAAGACTACGAAGACTTGAAGAATTTGAAGTTCTGAAGAATTATTTGACCTTTAGACCAAACCTGTTACATGCTTACGTTAGATCACGACGATTTGTGAGCTGTCATTTGTTTGATGTTTTCAAAGCTGACCACAAAGTAAAACTTTTATTTCTTAAAACTATTGTTTGTATTGTGTGTATATCCCTCCCCACTCTCTCATATCTCATCCCAAAACTTTTGGACCCCATAGATGATGAATGAAGTTGGACCGATATTCTGGACCGAAGACTCAGCGGGAGGCGAGCTATGGATTCGAACATGGAGAATCACTTGGAAGTGTCCCATCCTAGTTACGGTATGCTTAAGGCTAACTAGTCATTGTGCATCATGTTTAAATTCCATTTAATTTTGAAATGGGGATTTGTGAAACCCTCGAATAATTTTGAAATGAACCAAATAAAAAATGCTCCAAAGGGTCCGAGGAAAATGCTCATGTGCCCCTACGAAAATATTGACGGAGATAATAATCAAACCAATATTTTGGGGAGTTCATAAAGTATTTATATTTGGGCATTTGGAATTAATATACCTAATTGCATTGAATATATTATTATATATATAAATATTGTCCAAAAATTGTGCCTTTTGTTGAGAGCTGGAATAATATAAATAGCTCCTATAAAATTGGCATAATTAATAAAAGTGATTTAGTATTTTAAATAAATCAAAAAATGTAGAATATTTAAAAAGAAAACAAAATAAGGAAAAACCCTTACGACCTACCTTACTGCGGCCCGTGCGGCTGGCACAGCCAGCCCAGTGACCCGGCCGGTGGCCAGCGCCAGCAGATCCCCTTCCTCGCGCCCGGGAGACGGAGCGCAACGCCCAGCCTTGTAACCGTGTCAGGCTGAGGACCACGTCGCCCGCCACCTCCGCTTCCTCCCTCGTGTACTGGACACCACAGAGCAGCGCCACCGCGCCCGCCCGAGTCCTCCCCTCTCTCGCTCTCCCCCTCCCCAGTCTCTCTCTCCCATGGGCGGCGAAAGCCCGCCGCCGCTTTGCTCCTGGCGCCCGTAGCCGCACCCCTCGAGGAACATCCCGGGGCGTCCCCGAGCTCAGCGTCGTCGGCCTCGCCCTCTCTGTCAAGCCCCGCGAGCCGGAGAGCACCGCTGCAGCATATCGCCATCTTCTCCATCTCCGGCACGGAGATCGCCCGTCGTTAGCCGCCCGTCCGCGCTTCCCAGCCGCCAACCAGCTCCCGGACGTCGTGAGCTCCTCTACCTATCCCCCTACCTCCCGTGCTCGATTCGCGTGTAGCCACCGCCCCTTGATCGGCGCCCCTACGCCGCGGCCATGTCGCCCGTCGTGGCTACGGCCGTGCAAGCTCAGCGTCCGGCGCACCGCCACATTGATGCGTCCTCGAAGTCTAGCACCCCTCCGTCATACACCCGTGCACGTAGCCCTCTTCCCTCTCCGCCCGAACTCGGCGCCGCGCAGCCTGCTGCTCGGCGAAGCCACCTGTCTTTCTTCGCGCGCCTCGGCTCGTGCGTGACGGGGAGCTTCCTCTGGTGCCCCGGGGCGTAAGCGGTGGCCCTTACGAAACCGAGCAACTCGGCGAGCCCTACGCGCGTTTTTGATCGCCGCCGACCAAGCTCCGGCAAGGCGTGGCGCCCGGCAATTAGTGCTAATCAGCTACCTCCCCGGCAGCGGTGGGCCCCGGTATACTAATCTGAATTAGATTAGATTAACCCCACATTAACTAAGCGAGACAGCGTGTGGCCCCCATGTCGGGTTTGACCAACCAGCGCGATTGACCTCTTGACGTCATGCTTGCGTCTTGGCGCAATATTATATTTTACGGATTTAATTAAATCAGGAAATTCTAGAATATTTTCAAAACTTCAAAAATTCATAGAAATTCAACAGTAGCTCAGTTGAAATAATTTATATATGAAAAATTATCAGAAAAATTCAATCTATCCATCTACTAGTTTCATGCATGACAAACCAACTTATACATGCTGTATAAGTGAAACTCTAAAATAGCAATTATAAGAGCTTACTTTGGAATTGCATTTGGACCTTTGCTCAAATGGACTTCATTCAAATCGAATACGGTTGCATTAACTCAAACATCACATCTACATGCCATGTTCATGCATCATGTTGTTGCATATGATTGTGTATTGATTGCGGCACCGTTCCTTCTCGATAGGTCTGCTCAGAGGCGTTCAGTACACATCTGAAGCGGTGCCTCCTTGATGATTTACGAGGCAAGCAAATCCCTTGTTCATTCGATACAATCCTCTCTCGCTCCTGCTCTCGGTTATTGCATTAGGACAACAACGATTCATCTGCTACTTTGTCTCTGCGGTAGTTGAACCCATTCCTCTGCATGACTGTCATTGCCACGATAAATAGTTGAAAACCCACTAGCATGTGTAGGGTTGATTAGCCATGTTGTGTTACCTGCACATATTACTTAGAGTTGTGTCGGTGCGATTCATTGGGAATGAATTGGATGCAGTTCTATGTTACGATCTTTGAGTGAAGTGTGTGAACACGATAAAGTATAGTGGTGAGAGGCCATGTAGGAGTACATGGTGGGTTGTCTCCTTGGGCCGTCCTTAAGCCTGAGTTCTATATGTTGTCCAATGACTCGATACTACCACACATTGGGTTCGTGCTCGACCCCTCTCGACTTATTAACCAACAGATCTACATCCGAGTGCATAACTAGTTTACGGTGTTTGTAGGTAGTGCTAATTTTCTACCAAGTGGCACCGGCGAGAATAGGCTTAGGCAGACTAAACACAGTGTACGGTGTACCAAGTGGCACGGGATGGTGGCTTGGAACCCTGCTCACATCGTTTGGGGCCGTGGCGACACCCGGCGGATCTCCTTGCGGATGGAACCGAATAGGCGATAAGCTGGACTAGAATCTTGTGTGGTTAGTCGGTGTTGGCGACACCCTCGCCGAGCTTCAGCTTGAAGGTTGTCGAGATACATGGCGTGTATATGGCGGTAAGTGGCGAGCATGTGTGAAGAAGTACACCCTGCGGGGTTATCATGATCTATTAGAATAGCCGTGTCCTCGGTTGTGGACTTCTTGGATGCTTCGTGGTACATAGACAACTTGAAGTGGATACTCTAAAATGCTCAAGACAAGTGTGAGTGCTATGGATGGCCTTCTCATGTGGAGCAGGGAGATGAATCCGTGTAGTGTATTGATGTGGTGATTAGTGGACTCGTGTCGTTGTCTCACCTCAAAGAGTTTCTTGTAGTCGTAGAAACGGGATAGCCACGCAGTCAAAGCTGGCTTGCTGCCTAAACTCACGTTACCTCCTTGATACTAAAGCATGTATGATAGGATCTAATGTAAGTCTTCTGAGTACCTTTGTACTCACGTTGCTTTATTATGTTTTGCAGCGGAGACTTTGGTCTTACTAGTAGTTTCGCTTGGACTTGACAGTAGCTTGTTACCTCAGCTCGATCTTGTACTTAGGGAGGTCTTGTAGATAGTCGAGGCTTCTCGGCCTTTTGTAGTTATGCGTACTCGGACATGTAATGCTTCGCTTGTTGTTTGTATGCTCACGAATGATGGGTCATGTGACCCTGTTTATACTGTTGCTTTGTGGCTCTTGAGCCTTTATCTATATGAGTTTGCGTTATGTTGTGATGCCATGTTGTACAACACATACTTGCATGTTATGCGTCGTGTAACTTGTGCTATGTGTGGATCGACAACCTAGTTGTTTATCCTTGGTAGCCTCTCTTATGGAAATGTAGTCTATGCCACGGCGATAGTAGTCCGCTTCAGCCGGTTCACCGAGTCCTGCTAACCCAGCACTCTGGACATATGGTAGCATGTGTTTCACCGTTCCTATATACATCCCTTGAAATGTCACGCGGTGTTATTGATCTGCCTAGCACCTACTGACGGGATACGAGTCTGTTAGCCCGGTGCTACAGCCGAATATATCGTTGATGACCGACATGCTCGATGTGATTCATATGCTGTTCCCATAGAGTTAGCGCCGCTTTGGGTTCACGACTAGCCATGTCGGCCGGGTTCTTTGTCATATGGATGCTAGCGACACTATCATATCGTGAGCCAAAAGCGCCAAGCGGTCCGGGCCATGGTAAGCGACACCCGTAGAATACCGTGCGTGAGGCCGCAAAGTGATATGATGTGTTACATGCTAGATCGGTGTGGCTTAGGATCGGGGTCCCGGCAGCTTTGGTATCGAGCTTTGTTGCTGTAGGATTTCCAAGCCAACTGATCGAAGTTGAGTCTAGAAATGCTTTAGTTATATAGAAATTGATTGTGGAAGGAGCGTAAGGCTCTTTTACTCCTTTACCTCATGGCCTCTGATCTGAGTCGTCCTATCTTTCCCTACGAGGTTAAGGAACTAGGCTATCTCTTACGTCTCGGGATCACGTGTTACTATTTCCGTAGTCCCATAGGTTGGTTGATCGAGTCTTACCCCAGATTTTGAGTACCCTCGGTGTAGCATGTTTAGTATTATCCAGAACCTTTGAATGATGATGTTGAGTATGGTGCTACCCATTTTGCAATGTCCCATTTGAACATTTCTTTGCCGTTATGTTGCGGAATTGCCCTAGGAGTTGAGAGTTACTAATATCGGTGTCCCACATTTTGATATGTAGTGATGTGATTCCGTCCTTGGTTTCGTTTTCGGGATGTCATCGGTTAAGCGAATTCTGTTGCTCGTAGCGAACCACGGAGATGGAAGGATGAGGATCCTCCCACCAGCCTTCATTAGCGAGGTTCATGTTAGAAATGGAAGGAACAAGCGTGAGTCTAACCGTTTGTTGGAGCGTGTCGAGAGAACACCTTTGTCGGTCAAAGGGTTTGCGACCATTCATGACTTCATTAACTTGCCCACCCACCTTCCATCCCTCCATCGAGCCACTTTCGATGCGATGGTAACCGTAGCATCACTCATAAGTTGCGTTCATAAGCGTATCACGAAGATGAAAAGGTCACCTATCTGCATACCACACAAGAGTCATGCTAGTCTTTGGTGGCGGGACTATGAGCTATGCTTCCGGCTGGTCGATTCCAACACGGAGAGATTTCACGAGGCTTTTCGCGAGCATCACATTCTGAAGCCCTCATCGATCGAAGAGAAGAGTTACGTAGTTTCACCAGTGAGATGGCTGTTGATGCTTCTGACAGAGAGTTTGAGAACCTTGCCGTTATGCCCCGGAAGAAGTGTCGACGGGCGCCAAGAAGCGAGCTAGGTTCGGAAGGTCTCAACCCCAAGTTGCGTCGTGACCTCCACCGCACCATTGTGATACATTCCAAGCTCTTGTGAACAAGGCCATTATTGCGAGACAGCTCAGCTCACCCTCGAGGAGTCGTAAGCACCACCGTGAATTGGTTTCTTCCTCCGGTTCTAGTTAAGCGCGCCGAATTTGGATTCGAACTGCTCTTCCACGGATATTCACGAGGCCATCCCATATGGCGCCTCACCCGATTCAGTTACATGCTCCACCGGGCCTCTTGGTAGACCACTTGTCAATGCGGGTCCACGTCCAACAGGGGACTTGCTTCACATGCGGAGAGAGGACACTATACGCGTGTTGCTCTCAAGCCGATTATGCTCCACCCGGCTCGAAGCACATTGGCTGTGTTAAGCCATCACGCAAGATGATCGATATCAAGTCAGCTCCTTTGGCGTGGATGTGTGCATCATCCAGCTTAAAAGCGCTCATGATGATCCGGATGTCGTTCTTGGTACACTCCTTGTCAATTGTCATCCGCCTCGAGTTCTATTTGATCTTTGGAGCATCTCATTCCTTCATTCTAAAGCTATGCTAACTTGCACAACATATCATTTTGTGATATGCCCTCTCCGCTAGTCATTCAAACTCCACGGATCCAAATGGCAAACTTCTTGTATAAGCCATGTAGCGAAATCCTTGTTGTGGACTTGTATTCCTTGCCTCACTTGTAGCCCTCAAGTCTTGAGATATTAACATCATCTTGGGTATGGGTGGATGACAGCTCATCATGCCAAGATTGATTGTTTCACTAGATGCATTCAGCTTACACCCATCGGCAAGATAGTCCTTTATCTCCACTAGAGTTGCAAAGCTCTCTATTCTCTTAATGCCAGACTCTCTTCCGGACCTTGAAGATATCCGTAGTCCGTGACTTTCGGGACGTTTTCGGAAGGAACTGCGGTGTTCCACAGCGGAGATGTAGAGTTCGTCATAGATCTTATTAAAGAGCCCCAATCTCTAGGAGACCTTATAAGATGGCACCCTTAGAACTAGCGAGCTTAGAAACAACTTGATGAGTCCTTGCAAAAGGTTTCATCCGTCCTAGTTCTTCTCCTTGGGCTTGCCCGTCCTCTTCGTCAAGAAAAGGATGATGGACCGGATGGTTGTAGATTATCGTCCGTTAATTTGGTCATGATAAAGAACAAGTATCCGCTCCCGGGATCAACGACCTATATGATCAGCTATTTGGGTCCTCGTCTTTTCTAAGATGGATTTGAGGTTAGGCTACCATCAAATCAAGATAGAATGGAGACATTCCCAAGACAGCCTTTGTCACTCGCTATGGCGATTATGAGTACACCGTCATGTCCTTTGGTCTAACCAACGCTCGGCTACATTCTCCTTGATGAACTCGATCTTCATGGAGTATTTAGATAAATTTGTATTGGTTTACCGATGATATTCTTATTTACTCGAAGAATGAGGAAGAGCATGCGAACATCTCGGACTTGTGCTAGAAAAACTTCGGAGGAGCACCGCCTTTATGCCAGTTCTCCAAGTGTGAATTTTGGTTGCGGAAGTGACCTACCTAGGCCACGTAATCTCGGTAAGGGCATTCTTTGTCAATCCGAGAGAGTTCAGGCCGTTCTTGATTGGACTCCACGAAACCGTTAAACAAGTTAGGAGTTTCCTTGGCTATTATCGCGCTTTGTTGAAAACTTCTCCAAGTAGCTAAACCCCTCGGAACTTCTCAAGAAGATAAAAGTTTGAGTGGTCCCCGGTGTAGTCTGAGTTTTGGGGCGAAAAGGCGCGACTTCTGCTCCCATACTAGTGCCACGGTTTCACTAAAGACTTTGTTATCTGCGGCGCCTCACAGCGAGGTTAGGTTGCATTCTTATGCAGGATCGTCATGTGATTGCCTATGCATCTCGTCGGTTGCATCCACATGAGGAGAATTATCCTACACGATCTAGAGCTTGCAGGCCGTAGTCTATGCACTCAAGACACTGGCGACATTACCTTCTTAGTAGCGTTGCGAGATCTACACCGATCACGAGTCTCAAGTATATATTCACCCAACCAGATTTGAACCTTAGGCAAAGGCGTTGGTTGGAGTTGATCCTGATTATGATCTGAGGATTACACACCCCGAGCAAGCCAATGTCATGGCTGATCGTTAAGCCGTAAATCCTATTGCAATAATCTCATGTTGCAGCAAGGCCAACCACTTCTCCAGGAAATTTTGTAAGCTTAACCTTCACATTGCTCCTCGAGTTCCTTTCTACCTTGGTGGCGAAACCTACTCTGGTGGATCATATCATAGAAGCCCGAAGCATGATCTCGGGGATTACGGATCAAGAAAGCGTTGCCAAAGGTATTGCTGGTAGTTTCTCTATAGATGATCAGTGTCGTTTTCTTTGGGCACCTTTAGTGGTCCCAAAGCAACATCTTCGACAAGCGATTCTTAAGGGCGCATGAATCTCCTCTCACAATTCATCCGGTAGTACTAAGATGTATCGGGACCTCGCGGAGGTTACGGTGGACTAGAGATGAAGAGAATTGCTCGATTTATTGCTAATTGTGGCGTTTGTCGTCAGCGTTAAAGCGAGAGCATCAAAGGCTCTTGGCACCCTTGACCCTTAGCTATTCACGAGTGGAAATGGGATAAAGTTGGTATGGATTTCATCACGGTTTTCCGGGACCATAATGCTATCTTCGTAGTCGTTGATCGTCTTTCCAAGTGGCTCACTTCCTTCATTAGAGAGTATCCTTTGGTCATTTCGCTGACTTATACATTCTCGAATAGTGTCACTCCATGGTGTTCCACTAGAGATCAATTCAGACCGTGGTAGTCTCTTCACTTCTCATTTAAGGAGAGTTTCCAAGCTGCCATGGAACCCATCTTTTCTTGATGCCGCTTTCCACCCTGGTCAAGTGGTCGGTGGAAAGGTCAACCAATTCGAAGACATGCTTAGAGCTTGCGTTATCTCATTCGGTATGGATTGGGAAAATGTCTTCCTTCGTGAGTTTGCTTATAACAATAGCTATCAATCCGGTCTCAAAAGCTCCTTTTGAGATTCTCTATGGGCCGAAGATGTGAACACCTTTGAACTGATGAGAAACGGTGAAAGACAATTCTTTGGACGGACATGATCGGGAGAAAAGCAAGTTCATCATTACGTGAAATTTGAAAACAACCAATCTCGTCAAAAGAGCCAATATGACCGTCGTCATAAGGAAGTGGCTTATGAAGTTGGCGACAAGGCTTACCTTGAGTTACTCCTCTAAAAGGTACCCATCGTTTTGATATCAAGGGCAAGTTGGCTCCTCGTTACATTGGCCCCTTCGCATTCTCGCTAAGCGAGAGGTTGCCTACCGGTTGGAACTACCCCATCTTTCTCGAGTTCATGATGTCTTCCCGTCTCTCAACTTTCGTTGCTTCTGGGATCCTATCATGATTTCAAGATAACCTCACATACCGAAAGTACACGGTTCGCATTCTTGATCAAGCGAGCGTGTTACTGGCCAGAATATCAAGTTTCCCAAGGTTCGATTGTCTCATCATTCGAAGAGCTACTGAGGCGAGAAGATCGTCTTCGTTGAGTACCCGTTTTTTCAAATCGACCCACGAATCTCGGGGCGAGATTCTTTCAAATGAGGGCGAGTTGTCCATCCCTAGTTCTGGTATGCTTAAGGCTAACTAGTCATTGTGCATCATGTTTAAATTCCATTTAATTTTGAAATGAGGATTTGTGAAACCCTCGAATAATTTTGGAAATGAACCAAATATAAAAATTGCTCCAAAGGTCGAGAAAATGCTCATGTGGCCCTCTGAAAATGGACAAGAGATAATAATCAAACCAATTTTTGGGAGTTCATAAATATTTATATTTGGGCATTTGGAATTAATGCATACCTAATTGCATTGGATATATATTATTATATATATAAAATATTGTCAAAAATTGTGCCTTTTGTTGAGGAGCTCGGAATAATATAATAGCTCCTATAAAAATTGGCATAATTAAATAAAGTGAGTATTTTAAATAAATCAAACAAATGTCAGAATATTTAAAAAACAAAATAGGAAAACCCTTACGACCTACCTTACAGCTGGCTCGTCTCGCTGGCCTGCCAGCCCAGCCCAGCCGGCCCATGACCGGCCCAGCCAAGCGCCAGCCGTCCCTTCCTCGCGCCCGGAGGAGCGGGGGCACGCCTTGGCGTCTTGTGACCACCCAGCGTCATTGAGACACGTCGCCCGCCCTCACTTCCTCCCGTGCCTGGACACCTGGAGCAGCGCCCACGCGCCGCCAGTCCTCCCCACTCTCTCGCTCTCCCCTCCCACGGTCTCTCTCCCATGACCCGGCCTTCCGCCATGCGCCTTTCTGTCATGTGCTTGCCACCCCTCGAGAGCATCTGAGGCGTCCCAGGCTCGCGTCGTCGACCTCGCCCTCTCTGTCAAGCCCACCTTGAGCCGGGCTTGCCGCTCTGCGCCATCGCCATCTTCTCCATCTCGGCCACGGGAGATCGCCACCGTCGTTCGCCGCCGTCCGCGCTTCCCCAAGGCCGCCAACCAGCTCCCGGACCGTCGTGAGCTCCTCTACCTATCCCCTACCCCGTGCCGATTCGCCCGTGGCCCGCCCCCGATCGGCCCCCTCGCCGCCCGGCCATGCGCCCGTCGTGGCTCGGCCGTGCGCGTCGGCCCCCCCCTGGTTCTCGGGCCCGCACCTCCGCCTGCCGTGCCCGAGCCTCTTCCCCTCCGCCCGAACTCGGCGCCCGCGGCCTCCTTTCCGGCGAGCTCCCCAAACCTGCTCCTTTTCGGCTCGTCGGGCGAAACCCTCGGTGCCCCGGGGCGTAAGCAGTGGCCCGGCCGGCAACTGGAGCCCTACGGCGTTTTAATCGCGCCGCCACTCCCAAGGTGGCGTGGCGGGCAATTAGTGCTAATCACCAATAACCTCCCCCCGGCGGTGGGCGCCACTAATCTGAATTAATTTTAAAAAACCCCCTTTAACTAAGCGAGACAACCGTGTGGCCCCACCGTCGGTTTTAACCACCGGGTTGACCTCGCGTCATGCTTGCGTCTTGGCCAATATTATATTTTGGTTTAATTAAATCGGAAATTCGAATATTTCAAAACTTCAAAATTCATAGAAATTCAACCGTAGCTCGATTGAAATAATTTTATATGAAAATTATCAGAAAAATTCAATCTATCCATCTGTACTAGTTTCATGCATGACAAACCAACTTTACATGCTGTATAAGTGAAACTCTAAAATGGCAATTATAAGAGCTTACTTTGGAATTGCATTTGAACCTTTGGTTCAAATGGACTTCATTCAAATCGAATACAGTTGCATTAACTCAAACAGCATCACATCTACATGCCATGTTCATGCATCATGTTGTTGCATATGATTGTGTATTGATTGCGGCACGTTCCTTCTCGATAGGTCTGCTCAGGAGGCGTTCGAGTACACTCTATAGGCGGTGCCTCCTTGATGATTTACCGGCAAGCAAATCCCTTGTTCATTCGATACAATCCTACTCTCTGCTCCTGCTCTAGTTATTGCATTAGGACAACACGATTCATCGCTACTTTGTGTTGCGGTAGTTGAACCCATTCCTCTGCATGACTGTCATTGCCACGATAAATAGTTGAAAACCCACTAGCATGTGTAGGAGTTGATTGAGCCATGTTGTGTTCCTACCATGCTATCGGCTATTGCTTAGAGTTGTGTCAGGCGATTCATTGGGAATGAATTGGAGTCTGATTCTATGTTACGATCTTTGAGAGTGAAGTGTGTGAACACGATTTGGTAAAGGTAGTGGTGAGAGGCCATGTAGGAGTACATGGTGGGTTGTCTCCTTGGAACCGTCCTTAAGCCTTGAGTTCTATGTATGTTGTCCAATGACTCGATACTACCACATTGGGTTGGTAACTCGACCCTCTCGACTTATTAACCAACTGTCTCGTCCGGGAGTCGCAACTAGTTTACGGTGTTTGTAGGTAGTGCTAATTTTTCTACCAAGTGGCACCGGCGAAATGGGCTTAGAGACGAGACTAAACACGGTGTACGGTGTACCAAGTGGCACCGGATGGTGAGCTTGGGAACCCTGCTCACATCGTTTGGGGCCGTGGCGACACCTCGGCGGATCTCCTTGCGGATGGAACCGAATAGGCGATAAGCACGGACTAGAGTCTTGTGTGGTTAGTCGGTCGTGGCGACACCCTCGCAGAGCTTCGCTTGAAGGTTCTTTGAGATACATGGCGTGTATATGGCGGTAAGTGGCGAGGCGTGTGTGAAGAAGTACACCCTGGGTTATCATGATCTATTGAATAGCCGTGTCCTCGGTTATGGACTTCTTGGATGCTTCGTGGTACATAGACAACTTGAAGTGGATACTCTAAAATGCTCAAGACAAGTGTGAGTGCTATGGATGGCCTTCTCGTATGGAGCGGGAATGAATCCGTAGTAGTGTATTGATGTGGTGATTAGTGGACTGCGTGTCGTTGTCTCACCTCAAGAGTTTCTTGTAGTCGTAGAACAGGATAGCCACGAGTCAAAGCTGGCTTGCTGCCTAAACTCCACGTTACCTCCTTGATACTAATGCATGTATGATAGGATCGATGTAAGTCTTCTTGAGTACCTTTGTACTCACGTTGCTTTATTATGTTTTTGCAGCGGAGACTTTGGTCTTACTAGTAGTTCGCTTGGACTTGACGAGTAGCTTGTTACCTCAGCTCGATCTTGTACCCTTAGGAGGTCTTGT
>JAHIAM010016492.1:0-14338 GCA_021605205.1 Aegilops longissima
CCGGACAACAAGTCGGGCCATGGCAATGGCAATGGCAATGGTAATGGCAATCGGCATCGTTCTGCCCGGCTCAAGGATCTGAGCCACATCACACTTCAAGTGCGGAAGGCAGGGCACTATGCCACCGACTGCCGGAGGCGGAGAATGGAAATGGCAATGGAGGCTCGGCGAAGAAGCCAAATCCGTTCCCTCGTGCTCGGGTGAACCACATCGATGTGGAGGGCGCCTATGATCATCCGGACAACGTGGTTGGTAAGTTTTATTGAATTCACGTTCAGTTTTGGTTCTCTTTGATTACGGTGCAGCGCATTCATTCATATCAAGGGTAGTTGTGGAAAAATGCGGGTTGCCCACTAGAACCCTTAGAAGCCCCTTCATGTCGGTTCGTAGGAGGAGAAATGATGGCGGTCGTGGCTGTCATGCAACCCTCAACATCGGGAACCATAAATTTCCGTGGACCTCATAGTGTTGGAAACCGGACCTTGGATGTAATCCTAGGCATGGATTGGTTGTCAAAGTTTGAAGGAACATAGGCTGTGCCCAAGTCTATTCTGCTCACCACCGGGCGAAGAAGGATCAAGTATGTAGCGAGCACGCGGATGAAGAATCGGTGCATTCCCTCACGGGAGTTGTTCGGGAGGAAGTGCCGTGGTGCAAGACTTTCCGATGTGTTTCGGAGGAATTACGAGAATGCCACGGGACGAGGGACATTGAGTTTGATTGAGTTATTGCCAGCTGGCCCCAATATCAAGAGACCTTATCGGATGCCACGAATGAGTTGAAAGAGATCAAGGATCAAATTAATGAGTTGTTGGAGAAAGGATATATTAGTCAAGCTCATCACCTTGGGAGCCCAGTTCTTTTGGTAGAGAAGAAGGATGGAAGCTTGAGGATGGTTGTGGATTATCGTGCATTGAGCAAGTAACCATCAAGAACAAGTACCCTCTGCCGATGATTAACGATCTATTTGATCAGCTAGTTGGAGCCAAGGTATTCTCTAAGATCGATCTTGATCGAGGTATCATCGATTGAAAATTAGTGAAAGGATATACCCAAAACAGCATTCACTACCGGTATGGTTTATATGAGTATACCGTCATGTCATTTGGATTGACTAATGCTCCTGCATACTTCATGAATTTGATGAACAAGGTGTTCATGGAATATCTGGACAAGTTTGTCGTGGTGTTCATCGATGATATATTGATTTTCTCCAAAGGCGAGGAAGAGCATAAGGAACATTTGCGTCTAGTTACGGAGAAACTTGAAACATCAGTTGTATGCCAAGTTCAGCAAATGTGAATTTTGGTTGAAGGAAGTTGGATTCCTCGGACATGTTATTTCAGGAAAGGAATAGCATTGATCCCCAAAGTTGAATCGATCACCGATTTGCGTCACCCACCACGTCAAGGAGATCCAGATTTTCTCGGACTCGCAGGATATTATCGGAGGTTCATTGAGAACTTCCGAAGATTGCCAAGCCCATGGTGAGCTGTTGAAGAAGGAAGCCAAGTATGTTTGGACGAGGAATGTGAAGCCAGTTTTCAGAATTGAAAAGCGGTTGGTTCGCCCGATGTTGATTTTGCGGACATACACAAGGAATACGGGTTTATTGGCGCTTCTCGTCAAGGACTGGAGAGTTCAGGGAAGGTAAAGTTGTAGCTTATGCCTCCGGACACTGACCTCATGAGATGAATTAAATGATTTGGAGTTAGCGCCGTAGTGCATGCACTCAAGACACAGGACATTTCCTCCGGAAACCGTTGTGATGTCTACAAGATCACAAGAGCTTGAAATATATTTTCACTGAAAGGAATTGAACCTCGAGCGGAGGAGATGGCTAGAGTTGATAAAGGACTATGACATGAGATTGCATTACCACCGTTAAAGCTAATGTTGTAGCGATGCTTTGAGCCGTAAGAGTTATGTGAATACTCTTCGCGGAGATTACCAGGAGTTAGTCGATGACCTCGAAGATCTCCGTGGAGATAGTTCGAAAGGATTTGTTGCAACTCTGGAAGTTCAGTCCACTTTGGCGAAAGGTTCGTGAAGCCGGAAGTCGGACAAGAAATTGATGAGATAAAAAAAGATGGAGGAAGGAAAAGCTAAAGGATTCCGTGGATGAACACGGAACTATATGGTTAGGATCGTATCTATGTGCCCAATGATCGAGCTCGGAAGCTAATTCTTGAGGCTCATGATTCACCGTACTCGATTCACCAGGTAACACCAAGATGTACTGGATTTGAAGCAAAGTTTACGGTGGGCGGTATGAAGAAGGATATTGCGATCGTGGCAGTATCGATGTTTGTCAGCGTGTGAAGGCGAACATCGAAGCCAGCGAGGTTACTTCAACCTTTGCGATTCCGATTGGAAATGGGAGAAACTTGGAATGGGTTTCATCAGGATTACCGGGACCCGTTCGGTTATGATTCTATCGGGTAGTGGTTGATCGTTTGACCAAGGTAGCTCACTTCATTCCGTGAAGACTACCTATACCGGTGCTAAGTTGGCCAAGATATACATGACCGGATCGTATTGCATGGAGTTGGGAAAATGGTGTGGATGAGAGGGCGTTTACCTCAAAGTTTTGGCGATTGCATGAAACTTTGGAGTGCGAGGCTGGAATTGATCGCTTTTCATCCAGAGCGATGGACAAAGGAGTCAATCAGTTGGAGGACATGTTGAAACTTGTGTGCTAGACTATGGGTCTAGCTGGGATGATAATTTGCCATCTGGAGTTCTCTTACAACAAAGTTATCAATCCGGTTTGAAGATGGCCCCTTCGAAGCTCTTCCGGAAGGTGCGAACACCATTCTTTGTGGGATAGTGTTGGAGATCGATCCTTTTGGTTCCGATTATCAAGGATTCGAAGAAAGTCAAGCTGATTAGGCAGGCTCAAGATAGCCGGTCGAGCGGAAGGGTTATCTTGGATGGCGCAAGGAGGTGACTTGAAGTGGGTGAGAGCATATCTTGTGTTCTCCCCTTTGGAATCAAGAGGTTTAGTCAAGAAAGTTAACCCGTTCATTGGCCCCTAAAAATCCTCGAGCGTCGTGGAAGTTGCCTAGTTTTGCGGAAGGATTGTCAGGAGTTCATGATGTCTTCCATGTTTCTCGGTGAAGAAGTGTCATGCCGACATGGCGATGTTCGTTGAGAGAAATGCCCAAGGCCCACGGGTGATCGACTTACAAGGAGAAACCCGTCCGAATTCTAAGGGCAAGCAGTCACCCGACAAGGTCATCAAATTTTGCAAGGTCTTTTGGAGTCACCACAAGGGAAAAGCCCGGGGAAGAAGATCTTCAGACCCCGCACCTATTTGCTTGCCGAATCTCGGGGAGATTCATCTTAAATGGTAGGTTTGTAACATCCCAAATTTCCTATTTGGAATGTTTTACAATTATAGCTAAGCATCCTATGCATCTGTTTGAATTTGAATGCCATTTGAATTTGGGAATTTTGAGTTTTGAATTTGAATTTCAAACTTTGGCAAGTGGGAAACATTTCAAAAACTAAGCACGATAAATACTTGTCAAAAGTATGAGAGGACAAACATGACACTCAAAAATATCGGAGGAAAACATTGCCAAAGATTTGGATTCAAATCTGAATTTTATTTAATTTGAAAAAATGGATTTTTATAAAGTTTGGATTTTGCCTTTGGAAAAATGTTCAAATGAAAGGAATATTCCTGATCATTTTGGTATATATATACCTATATAAAATATTTATAGTTATTGTTTTATTTCTGTTTTGTTTTATTTAAAAATAAAATTTTAAAAAGAAAAAAAAACCCGAGACCACTAACCCAGCCCGGCCATGCCCTTGCCGCCGCCAGTGCCCACCAATGAGCCAGCCAACCAGCCTCACTCCCCTTGAAACCCCGGGCCTCGGCCACCCGCTCGTTCCTCCCTCTCTCTCCCTGACCGTGAGGCCCGCCCATCTTCTTCCCCTAGCATCGCCCCGGATCGCGGATCGAAGGATCCGGGATTCGATCCGATCGCCTCCCAGCCCGAGGCCCTGGCTATAAGCCGCCCCCCACCCATTCCCCTAGCCTCTTGGACCCTCCCTCTCTCTCCGAGCAGGAGACCAAGCTCCCTCACGCAAATGCCGCCGTCGGCCGCCCAGCCTCCCGACCTTCCCCCACCAAACTCCTCACGCCTCCCCGCACCCGCCGACCCGAGCTCCCGGCCTCGGACCCTCGGAACACTCTCGCCGCCGTCGCGGACTCCAGTAAGCCAGGGATCATCCCCGTCAGATCTCCAGAGACCCAGGTTGAACCAGAAGAATATTTTTAAAGAACGGCCGGTTCTTTCGGTTTAGATTAGTTAGGGTTTATTTTTTGCGGTTCATTTTAGTTTAACCCTAGGGCCCGTTAGGCTATTTAGCCTCGGAACAGTATAGGCCCATTAGGCCTTTTTCTTTTATTTTGATTTTCATTTTAGCAGAATAGTTTCTTTTGAAAAATTGATATCTTTTATTCTGTTTATTATTTTTAGATGATTCTTTTTTGTTGGATTGCAAATTTTATGTAGTTTCTGTAGAATATATATTTAGCTATGTTAAAAATAATTAAAATTGCTTTAATTTAGTTTTAGTCAGAATAGTAAATCTGCTATAACTTGAGTTAGAAAAATTATTTTGCATGATTCTTTTTGTCCCAACTTTATTTTACCCAAACCATAGAAATTAACTTGGGTATTTTAGGATTAATAAATAATTAGTTTTAAGCAGAATCTTATTAATCCTAATTAATTAACTAGATTTTTTTTTATTAATTTAATTAGTAAATAAATTTATTTTTAACATGTGATTGGTTATTCTAGGTTAGTTTTGTCACTCTAGTAGATGAATTTTATTTATAATTAATAAAAGTTTTAATTTATTTTCTTAATAGAATTGGATTAGGCCTAATAGGAGTTTTAATAGCTTTTAAATTAATTCTTTTTGCTCCTAGTTGTAGTGAAACCTTTTACATTAAGTTAACTTAAAACCATGATTAGGTTATATTAAGGAATTTTTGTTATATAAAAACTATTCTAGATTGTTTGAGGTAGGAAAAACTTTGAATTGGTTTTCTTTGAGTTTTCTTTTGGATTTGGTTTTGGTTGTTTTGTTGTGTTATGTTACTTTTGTTATGTTTGTGATCCTATTGCTTTGTGCTTATTGTGTTATTGTTTGTCTTGGTAGAGTTTCGGGTCGAAGCTTGCTACTCGACTCTTTAGCTTCGAGGATCATCAGCAAGGCAAGTTTTGATCATGTTATTTCTATACCTATGTTTTGTGCATTAATAATTGTCACCACCCACCATGCATGCGTAGTGAAATCTTGAAGTCATTAAACTTGAGTAGTATCATGTGGTAGGATGAACCAATCCCTTGTTACCATGACCCGGACGTAGTAGTTACTTTGCTATGCTCGTAGGCGGGTTTTGGGTATGAGTGAATTCATAAGCAAGATGTGAGAGTCAATGATGATGACAACCCCATGAACTACAATGATCAAGATGGACTTGAAATCACTCTTGGGTGGAGGGCGGTTGGCGGGCACCTGGAGAACCAGTGGTGGCGGGATGCATGGAGAAGTGCCATGACATCTTCGGAAAGCTTCACCCAGCCACGAAGAGAGGATGGATGCCCCATGACCGGAAGCTTACTGCGCAGCGCAAGCCATTATGGGCTCGGCTGGGTTGACCCTAGTAGTATTGGTGGGCGGTACTATGAGATGTAGAAAACGGTAGGATTGGATGGGTCGCGGTGGCGGAAAGAACTCTTTGGAAGACCTGTTTCATTCGTCCGTCTTCAAACACCATGAAGTCGAAGACTTTAAAGGAGGAATGATTCTTGCGAGGAAAGTCGCAACCCTCTGCGAGTTAAAGATCTAATCGATTAGCCGTGTCCCGATTCGGACATTTGAGCCTCTGGAACTTGGAAGTATTGGATATCTCAACACTAAAACTAATAAATTAATTTGAGGGTTTTATGACTTAATAATTGGGAGCGAGATATTGGTTGGCGGAACCATCTCAATAACTACCAACAATTGTAGTAATTTGCAAGCAAGTCCTTTGTAGTAGGATAAAATTTGCTTTTAAAAATGATGAAACTTAGAGCTCCAGACCAAAATGCATATAGTGTTAGTAACTTTATTATTGTTATTCTTCATGACTTGCCACTTATTCCAAAAGCTGACCTACATGGCTGGCGTATTATGTTGCGGAGATATATTCGATCGGGTGAGGCTCGCTCCGGCTTAGCGATTGCCCTTTGGGTCGGATGGACTCGCTTATCTTCGGCTTCCGCATTTGTAGTTTATTTCTCATGAGTTGGCCTTGAGCCAAATTTATTCTCTTGTAATAAAGACTCTATATGAGAATCGTTTAATGATATTCAGGTGTGATTGAACTTTGATTACTTTATCGATGTCTTGTGGTACGCATGATCTTGGGATGAATCGGACCAGATTTGACGAATTTGGGTCGGTCGCTTCTGAAGATGGTATCGAACACACGGCCGTGGGATCGTAACCCCTAGGATCGGAAAGCCATAGGAAGAGACCATTTACTTTGAATCCTTTTCATTCCGTAATTCTCCCTGTTCAATTCGACTCTTCTCCTATTTTCAACATTCTAGATGGCGTCGAGTTCACCCGGTTTGCTAGGAGTTACGCGGCCCGATGAGGCGATGCCCTTGAAGCTGGTCGGATGGTGAAGCGGTGAAGATAGCTCTACCCTCGATCAGGAAGCCCACTAATGCACTTCGGCGGACACCGCTTCTGATTGAGGTGCATATCCGGGAGAACCGGAGGACACGGGCCGATTGACTTTGAGTTCACGAGTTCAAGCTGGATCATCGGAAGGGGCGTGGCGATCTATCGAGCACTTGGACATCTCGAGGAGATCTGAGGGCGAGCTCGATCACTCGAACCTCGCCATGGTTTCTGCGGGCAAGGAATGGAGATATCATCCGTACCATTGAGGCGATTCCACTCTCGTACATCCGGGACTTGGAGTGTCTTCTCGGAAGCGGAGATTCGGACCGCCGTAACTTCGAAGACACGGAAGCTTTGTTCATGATTGGGCGGAGGAGAAAGCCGGAACTTCCTTGGCCATGAGGAAGAAATCACGGACTTCATGGAGATGGTCGACGACACGAAGATGAAGCTTGCCGATAGAGGAAAAGATGGACTTGGGAGAGGACCTTTATCAGAGTGGAGATGAAGGACCCCTCGTGAGCAATGATCAGGATTTTGAAGGAGTACCCGAAGGAAACCCCAAGAGGGCGCCAGCGATGAAGACTTTTATCGACCACCATGTTATCTTTTACTTTTTAATCGATCAGTTAGGCGATGTTTTCCTTGATTAGTCATGAGCTTTTTTCGAGTTTGAACCATGTTTGAGTGGAATGAATAAATGATTGGTGTGTTTTGTTTGTGCATTCATATGGGTAGTGTTATTCCTCATAGACCATTGTTCTATTTTTTTCTCATCCCTCCAAAACACGGATGCCTCGGATGTGACCTTTGGTTTCCCTTGGAGCTCACCCATTGCTCCGGCGAATGCCTTGATCGCTCCTTATTGAATCGAACAACCGCCAACAATCCCCACCACCTTGTGGACAACACTCGATTTACGAGGTTGAATCCGGGTTCTCTAGTCCTTGGCCGATTGGGCGATGATTGGCTCATAAAGTCGGAAGAGGCTATCACCGTTGGATGCGATCTTTGAAAGGTGCGCTGCGCGCATCAAGGATGGACCGCTTCTTGGTGGGAGAATTACAACTTTTCCCATTGGTGCCATCACATGGGATCAATTCCGGGCCTTCGCCCTCATGTCTCTTGGAGCCATGAGTGGAAGCGTGAGTTCGCAACTTGCCGGGAACGTCTTGTGGCGCGTCGTGGAAATCAAAAGCTTGCTCGCTATGCCCCGATGATGTGGCCCAGATGCAAGCGGGAAGTTCCTTGAGGACTCAATGATGAACTAAGCATGCACGGGCTACCTTCCAACTACGGGGCTGGTAGACAAGGCCACCATTCTTGAAAAGGCGGCGGATAAAAGCATAGCGGAAGTACAGCTAGGGGAAGCACAACTCGGGAGCTCGGAAGCCCGTTATACCATACTGGAGGGCACACCATCATAACCATGGAGGTCATAACCATGGAGAAATGGAACAACCGCCAGGACAACAAGTCGAGGCCATGGCAATGGCAATGGCAATGGTAATGGCAATCAACACGTTCGCCCGGCTCAGAAGGATCTGGCCACATCACCACTTCAAGTGCGGAAGGCGGGGCACTATGCCACCTTGCCGGGAAGGCGGAGGAATGGAAATGGCAATGGAGGCTCGTGAAGAAGCCAAATCCGTTCCCTCGTGCTCGGGTGAACCACATCGATGTGGAGGGCGTCTATGATCACCGGACAACGTGGTTGGTAAGTTTTATTGAATTCACGTTCAGTTTTGGTTCTCTTTGATTACGGTGCACGCATTCATTCATATCAAGGGTAGTTGTGGAAAAATGCGGGTTGCCACTAGAACCCTTAGAAGCCCCTTCATGTCGGTTCAGGGAGGAGAAATGATGGCGGCGTGGCTGTCATGCAACCCTCAACATCGGGAACCATAAATTTCCGTGGACCTCATAGTGTTGAAACCGGACCTTGGATGTAATCCTAGGCATGGATTAGTTGTCAAAGTTTGAAGGAACATGGTGCCGCAAAGTCTATTCCTCACCACCGGGCGAAGAGGATCAAATATGTGCGAGCCTGACCGGATGAAGAATCGGTGCATTCCCTCACGGGAGTTGTTGGGAGGAAGTGCCGTGGTGCAAGAACTTTCCGATGTGTTTCGGAGGAATTACCGAGAATGCCACGGACAGGGACATTGAGTTTCTGATTGAGTTATTGCCTGCCGCCCCAATATCCAAGAGACCTTATCGGATGCCACGAATGAGTTGAAAGAGATCAAGGATCAAATTAATGAGTTATTGGAGAAAGGATATATTAGTCCAAGCTCATCACCTTGGGAGCCCAGTTCTTTTGGTAGAAGAAGGATGGAAGCTTGAGGATGGTTGTGGATTATCGTGCATTGAGCGAAGTAACCATCAAGAACAAGTACCCTCTGCCGATGATTAATGATCTTTTGATCAGCTAGTTGGAGCCAAGGTATTCTCTAAGATCGATCTTGATCGGGTATCATCGATTGAAAATTCGTGAAAGGATATACCCAAAACAGCATTCACTACGGTATGGTTTATATGAGTATACCGTCATGTCATTTGGATTGACTAATGCTCCTGCATACTTCATGAATTTGATGAACAAGGTGTTCATGGAATATCTGGACAAGTTTGTCGTGGTGTTCATCGATGATATATTGATTTTCTCCAAGAGCGAGGAAGAGCATAAAGGAACATTGCGTCTAGTTGGAGAAACTTGAGAACTGTCGAGTTGTATGCCAAGTTCAGCAAATGTGAATTTTGGTTGAAGGAAGTTGGATTCCTCGGACATGTTATTTAGGAGAAGGAATAGCATTGATCCGAAGGTTGAATCGATCACCGATTGGCGGTCACCCACTGTCAAGGAGATCATTTTTCTCGGACTCCGGAGGATATTATCGGAGGTTCATTGAGAACTTCCGAAGATTGCCAAGCCCATGGTGAGCTGTTGAAGAAGGAAGCCAAGTATGTTTGGACGAGGAATGTGAAGCCAGTTTTCGGAATTGAAAAGCGGTTGGTTCTGACCCAGTGTTGATTTTCGGGACATACACAAGGAATACGGTTTATTGTGGCGCTTCCGTCAAGGACTCGGAGGAGTAGTCATGCGGGAAAGGTAAAGTTGTAGCTTATGCCTCCGACAGCTCGACCTCATGAGATGAATTATACCACACATGATTTGGAGTTAGCGCGTAGTGCATGCACTCAAGACACAGAGACATTTCCTCGCCGGAAACCGTTGTGATGTCTACAGATCACAAGAGCTTGAAATATATTTTCCCGAAGAATTGAACCTCAGGCAGGAGGAGATGGCTAGAGTTGATAAAGGACTATGACATGAGATTGCATTACCACCGGTAAAGCTAATGTTGTAGAGATGCTTTGAGCCGTAGAGTTATGTGAATACTCTTACTGCGGGAGGATTACCCGGGAGTTAGTCGATGACCTCGGAGATCTCCTGGAGATAGTTCAAAGGATTTGTTGCAACTCTGGAAGTTCAGTCCACTTTGGCGAAAGGATTCGTGAAGCCGGAAGTCGGACAAGGAAATTGATGAGATAAAGCAAAAGATGGAGGAAGGAAAAGCTAAAAGTTCCGTGGATGAACACGGAACTATATGGTTCGAGGATCGTATTTATGTGCCCAATGATCCCGAGCTCGGGAAGCTAATTCTTGAGGCTCATGATTCACCGTACTCGATTCACCCGGTAACACCAAGATGTACGGATTTGAAGCAAAGTTTACGGTGGGCGGTATGAAGAAGGATATTGCGAGTCGTGGCGTATCGATGTTTGTCAGCGTGTGAAAGGCAGAACATCGAAGCCAGCGGGTTACTTCAACCTTTGCGATTCGATTGGAAATGGGAGAAACTTGGAATGGATTTCATCCAGGATTACCGGGACCCGTTCAGGTTATGATTCTATCGGGTAGTGGTTGATCGTTTGACCAAGGTAGCTCACTTCATTCCGTGAAGACTACCTATACCGTGCTAAGTTGGCCAAGATATACATGACCGGATCGCATGGAGTTAGGAAAATGGTGTGGATAGAGGCGGGTTTACCTCAAAGTTTTGGGCGGTTGCATGAAACTTTGGAGTGCAGGCTGGAATTGATCGCTTTTCATATGGGGATGGACCGAAAGAGAGTCAATCAGATTACGGAGGACATGTTGAGCTTGTGTGCTAGACTATGGGTCTAGCTGGGATGATAATTTGCCATCGGAGTTCTCTTACAACAAGTTATCAATCCGGTTTGAAGATGGCCCCTTCGAAGCTCTATACGGAAGGAGGGGAACACCACTTTGTGGGATAGTGTTGGAGATCGATCACTTTTGGTTCCGACCTTATCAAGGATTCGAAGAAAGTCAAGCTGATTGGAGGGCTCAAGATAACGTCGAACGAAGGTTATCCACGAGGCGCAAGGAGGTGACTTACGAAGTGGGACCGAGCATATCTTTGGTGTCTCCCCGTGGAATCAAGGGTTTGGGTCAAGGAAAGTTAGCACCCGTTCATTGGCCCTAAAATCCTCGAGCGTCGTGGAAGGGTTGCTAAAGTTGGAATTCGGAAGGATTGTCGGAGTTCATGATGTCTTCCATGTTTCTCGGTGAAGAAGTGTCATCCACAGGCCGATGTTGTTGAGGTGCCCCTAGAGGCCATACAACACGGTGATCGACTTACGGAGAAATCCAAATTCTCGGGCTGGGAGTCACGCAAAGGTCATCAAATTTTGCAAGGTCTTTGGAGTCACCCACAGAAGAAGCCCACAGGGGCTGAAGATCTTCTTGAGACCACCGCCCTATTGCTAAACCCGAATCTTGAGATTCATCTTAAAATGGTAGGTTTGTAACATCCCAAATTTCCTATTTGGAATGTTTTACAATTATAGCTAAGCATCCTATGCATCTGTTTGAATTTGAATGCCATTTGAAGTTTGGAGAATTTTGAGTTTTGAATTTGAATTTCAAACTTTGGCAAGTGGGAAACATTTCAAAAATAAGCGATAAATACTTGATCAAAAGTATGAGAGGAGCAAACATGAATCCAAAAATATCGAGAGAAAACATTGCCAAAAGATTTGGATTCAAATCTGAATTTTATTTAATTTGAAAAAATGGATTTTTATAAAGTTTGGATTTTGCCTTTGGAAAAATGTTCAAATGAAAGGAATATTCCCGATCATTTTGGTTATATATACCCTTATAAAATATTTATAGTTATTGTTTTATTTCTTTTTGTTTTATTTAAAAAAAAATTTTAAAAAAAAAAAAACCCGCCCCCGGCCCAGCGTGCGACCCCCCTGGCCACCCCGGCCCCTTGGGCCCGCCCCGGCCCTCCCCCCGCCCGAAACCCCACCTCGGCCCCCGCTTTCCTCCCCCTCTCTCTCTCGGTGGGCCCCCCTCTTCTTCCCTGCCCGCCGCCGGGGTCGCGGATCGAAGGATCGGGAATCCCCGATCGCCCCCAAGCCGAGGCCGGCTATAAAGCCGACCCCTCACCCCATTCCCCCTAGCCTCGGGACCCCTCCCTCTCTCTCCGACAGGAGCCGCTCCCTCCCCGAAAGTCGCCGCCGTGGCCCCCCCCCTTCCCGCCCCACCAAACTCCTCCACCTCCCCGCACCCGGCGCTCCCAGGCTCCCGGCCTCGGGAACCTCGGCCCTTCCCGCCCCCGCCGCCGCCGGACTCGGTAAGCCCGGGATCATCCCCCTCGGATCTCCAGCGGGCGGCCAGATTGAACCCGAAAATATTTTTTTAAAAAAGCCGGTTCTTTCGGTTTAGATTAGTTAGGGTTTATTTTTTGCGGTTCTTTTAGTTTAACCCTAGGGCCCGTTAGGCTATTTCTAGGCGATTTAGGCCCATTAGGCCTTTTCTTTTATTTTGATTTTCTTTTTTAGCGAATAGTTTCTTTTGAAAAATTGATATCTTTTATTCTGTTTATTATTTTTAGATGATTCTTTTTTGTTGGTTGCAAATTTTATGTAGTTTCTGTAGAATATATATTTAGCTATGTTAAAATAATTAAAATTGCTTTAATTTAGTTTTAGTCAGAATAGTAAATCTGCTATAACTTGAGTTAGAAAAATTATTTTGATGATTCTTTTTGTCCCAACTTTATTTTGACATTGCCAAACCATAGAAATTAACTTGGGTATTTTAGGATTAATAAATAATTAGTTTTAAGCAGAATCTTATTAATCCTAATTAATTAACTAGATCTTGTTTTCCTTATTAATTTAATTAGTAAATAAATTTATTTTAACATGTGATTGGTTATTCTAGGTTAGTTTCTGTCACTCTAGTAGATGAACTTTTATTTATAATTAATAAAAGTTTTAATTTATTTTTCTTAATAGAAATTGGATTAGGCCTAATAGGAGTTTTAATAGCTTTTAAATTAATTCTTTTTGCTCCTAGTTGTAGTGAAACCTTTTTTAAGTTAACTTAAAACCATGATTAGGTTATATTAAGAATTTTTGTTATATAAAAACTATTCTAGATTGTTTGGGTAGGAAAAACTTTGAATTGGTTTCTTTGAGTTTTCTTTGGATTTGGTTTTGGTTGTTTTGTTGTGTTATGTTACTTTTGTTATGTTTGTGATCCTATTGCTTTGTGCTTATTGTTTATTTTTGTCTCGGTAGAGTTTAGAACTTGCTCTCGACTCTTTAGCTTCGGGATCATCGGCAAGGCAAGTTTTGATCATGTTATTTCTATACCTATTTTTGTGCATTAGTAATTGTCACCACCCACCATGCGGATAGTGAAATCTTGAAGTCATTAAACTTGAGTAGTATCATGTGGTAGGATGAACCAATCCCTTGTTACCATGACCGGGGCGTAGTAGTTACTTTGCTATGCTCGTGAAGCGGGTTTTGGGTTGAGTGAAATTCATAAGCAAGATGTGAGGTCAATGATGATGACAACCCCGAAACAATGATCAAGATGGACTTGAAATCACTCTTTGGGTGGAGGGCGGTTGGGGGCACCGGAGAACCAGTGGTGGCGGGGATGGAGAAGTGCCATGACATCTTGCGGAGCTTCACCCAGCCACGAAGAAGGATGGATGCCCCATGACGGAAGCTTACTGCGGCCCAAGCCATTATGGGCTCTTGGGTTGACCCTAGTATGGGTGGTGGGCGGTCTACGAGATGTAAAAACGGTAGGATTGGATGGGTCGGCGTAGCGGAAGAACTCTTTGGAAGACCTGTTTCATTTCCGTCTTCAAACACCATGAAGTCGAAGACTTTAAAGGAGGAATGATTCTTGCGGGAAAGTCGCCCCTCTGCGAGTTAAAGATCTAATCGATTAGCCGTGTCCCGGTTAGGACATTTGAGCCTCTGGAACTTGGAAATGGATATCTCAACACTAAAACTAATAATTAATTTGGGGTTTTGACTTAATAATTGGGAGCGAGATATTGGTTGGGGAACCATCTCAATAACTACCAACAATTGTAGTAATTTGCAAGCAAGTCCTTTGTAGTAGGATAAAATTTGCTTTTAAAATGATGAAACGAGCTCCAACCCAAAATGCATATAGTGTTAAACTTTATTATTGTTATTCTTCATGACTTGGCCCTTATTCAAAAGCTGACCTACATGGTAATATTATTTGGATATATTCGATCGGGGAGTGAGGCTACCCGGC
>JAHIAM010016493.1:0-15235 GCA_021605205.1 Aegilops longissima
TAAATGGATCTTTAAGAAGAAGAGCGCCGATGGTAATGTAACGTCTACAAAGCTCGACTTGTTGCGAAGGTTTTCGACAAGTTCAAGGGTTGACTCGATGAGACTTTCTCACCGTGGCGATACTAAAGTCTGTCCGAATCATGTTAGCAATTGCGCATTTTATGATAATGAAATTTGGCAAATGGATGTAAAACTGCATTCTTGAATGGATTTCTAGAAGAAGAGTTGTATATGATGCAACAGAAGGTTTTGTTGATCAAAGGGTGCTAACAAAGTGTTTAAGCTCAGCGATCAATTTATGGTATGGTGCAAGCCTCTCGGAGTTGGAATAAACACTTTGATAGTGTGATCAAAGCATATGGTTTATCTGAGACTTTTGGAAGCTTTGTATTTACAAGAAAGTGAGTGGAAGCTACTGCATTTACGATATTATATGTGGCGACATATTATTGATTGGAAATGATATAGAAATTCTGGATAGCATAAAGGATACTTGAATAAAAGTTTTTCAATGAAAGACCTCGGTGAAGCTGCTTACATATTGGGCATCAAGATCTATAGAGATAGATCAAGGCGGCAATTGGACTTTCACAAAGCACATACCTTGATAAAGTTTTGAAGAAGTTCAAAATGGATCGAGCAAAAAAGGTTTTTACGTATTACAAGGTGTAAGATTGAGTCGGACTCAATGCCCGACCACAATGAGAAGATAGAGAGAAAATGAAAGATGTTCCTATGCTTCAGCCATAGGCTCTATCATGTATGCAATGTTGTGTACCAGACACGGCGTATGCTTAGCTGTAAGCTTGGCAGGAAGGTACCAAAGTAATCGAGTGGATCACTAGACAGCGGTCAAGAACATCTGAAATACGAAAAGGACTAAGGATATGTTTCTCGTATATGGAGGTGACAAAGAGCTATGTCGTAAATGGTTACGTCGATGCAAGCTTTGACAGATCGGACGATTCTAAATTGCAAACGGATCGTATTTTTATTAAGCGGTGGAGCTATGGGTTGGTGCAGTTCTAAACAAGCGTCGTGGCGGGATCTACATGTGAAGCGGAGTACATAGCTGCTTGGGCAGCAAATGAAGATCGGATGAAAGAGTTCATTTCGATCTAGGTGTCATACCTAGTGCATCGGGACCGATGAAGATCTTACGTGACAATCTGGTGCAATTGCCTTGGCAAAGAATCCAGATTTCACAAGAAGGACCAAGCATATCAAGAGGCGCTTCAATTCCATTAGGGACCAAGTCCAAGTGGGAGACATAGAGATTTGCAAAATACATACGGATCTGAATGTTGCGAGACCCGTTGACTAAGCCTCTTCCACGAGCAAAACACGATCGGCACCAAGACTCCATGGGTGTTAGAATCATTCTGTGTAATCTAGATTATTGACTCTAGTGCAAGTGGGAGGCGAAGGAAATATGCCCTAGAGGCAATAATAAAGTTATTATTTATTTCCTTATACCATGATAAATGTTCATTATTCATGCTAGAATTGTATTAACGGAAACATAATACATGTGTGAATACATAGACAAGCAGATAGTCACTAGTATGCCTCTACTAGACTAGCTCATTAATCAAAGATGGTTGTGTTTCCTAACCATAGACATGTGTTTTCATTTGATTAATGGGATCACCTCATTAGGAGAATGATGTGATTGACATGACCCATTCCGTTATCTTAGCACTTGATCGTTTAGTATATTGCTAATGCTTTCTTCATGACCTATACATGTTCACTAACTATGAGATTATGCAACTCCGTTTGGGAGGAACACTTTGGGTACTACCAAGCGTCCTGGCGTGACTGGGTGATTATAAAGTACTACGGTGTCTCCAAAGGTACTTGTTGGGTTAGGCGTATTTGAGATTAGGTTTTGTCCTCCGATTATCGGAGAGGTATCTCTAGGCCTTCTGGTAATACACATCACATAAGCCTTGCAAGCATTACAACTAATGAGTTAGTTGTGAGATGATGTATTCGAACGAGTAAAGAGACTTACGTGCGAGATTGAACTAGGTATTGGATACGCGATCGAATCTCGGGTAAGTAACTATACCGATGACAAAAGGAACAAGCGTATATCGTTATGCGATTTGACCGATAAAGATCTTCGTAGAATATGTAGGAACCAATATGGGCATCCAGGTTCCGCTATTGGTTATTATGAGAATGGTTCTAGGTCATATCTACATAGTTCTCGAACCCGTGGGTCCTGCGCTCAACGTTGATGGGTTCATTATGAGTTTATAAGTTTTGATGTCGAAGGTTGTTAGTCCGGATGTGATCACGGACATGATGAGAGTCTCGAAATGGTCGAGACATAAAGATTGATATATTGGAAGCCTGTGTTTGGACTTGGAAAGGTTCGGATGAAACGAAGTTCGGAACAGGGGTTCGGAACCCCGAGGTCTATGGGCCTTGATGGGCCATAGGGAGAAGGAAGGGCCGGCGGGGGCAGGCGCGCCCCCCTCTAGTCCGAATAGGACAAGGAGGTGGGGCGGCCCCCCCTCTTCCCTCCTCCAATCCTAATCCAACTAGGAAGGGGAGTCCTACTCGGTGGGAGTAGGACTCCTCGGCCCCCCCGGCTGGCGCACCCCCTTGCTCCTTATATCAGAGGCGGGGGCACCCGGGAACACAAGTTGATCTCGGATCGTTCCTTAGCGTGTCGTGCCCCCTCCACCATATTCCTTGGTCATATCGTCGCGGAGCTTAAGGCGAAGCCCTGCGCGGAGAGTCATGTCCAGCTTAAGGCGAAGCCCTCGTCGATGGAGCATCATCATCATCCCTCCGTCGTCTGGTGGAACTCATCCCGACACTTTGCTGGATCGAGTCCGGGATCGTCATCGAGCTGAGCGTGTGCGAGAACTTCGGAGGTGTCGTCGTTCGGTGCGGATCGGTCGGATCGTGAGCGTCGACTACATCAACAGCGTTGTTATAGGCTTCCGCTTTCGGTCTCCAAGTGCGTGGGCGACCTCTCCCCTCGTTGCTATGCCATCACCATGGTCTTGCGTTGCGTGGGAAATTTTTTGAAATTACTCGTTGCCCAACACTACCTCGTGAAGGCTATCAAAAAGGGATCGAGCATCCCTCCCTCCAAGGGAGAAGGGACCGAAGATCCGGAGACCAAAGCATGCGGGGAAGAATCTTCACGGAGGGTCTGCGGCGGGAGATGCCCGGCCGCACTATTTCCCCAAGAGATCAGCCCTCCGGTGGCCGTAAGTAAAGGCGTTTTTTAAAGAGACATCCCGTTTATTTACGAGGTAAGAAAGTTTACCTTGTAGTTGGATCTCAGCCCTTCGTGAGCTTCGTCTTGAGGATCTTGGTTGGAGATAATGGAAAGGAACGCCTCCTGCCATTACCATTATCGAGGTGGGCGACCACGAGGTGTCGTCGCGGATGGCTTCTCCGAATCCGGCGGGCCGAAGTGTAACACCCGGATGTAACTTTCCATATTTGTAACTCCAACTCTTGCCATTTTCGGCATTGTGATATGATATTCCCCCGTGGTGGGTTTTCTTTATTTTTGCATTTTGTCCATGTCATGCATTTCATATCATGTCAACTGTGCATCTCATTTGCATCGTGTTAGTCTCATGCATCCGAGCATTTTCCCGTTGTCCGTTTTGCAATCCGGCACTCCTATGTCCCCGGCGTCCCCTTTATTTTTTGTGGCGGGTACTAAACTTTCTCGGAATGGACGAGGTTTGTCAAGTGGCCTTGGTACACCCGGTAACCACTGTCAAGTTTGGGTCATTTGGAGCTGTTTGGTACTCAGCGGTTAAGCACTCTATAAAGGCCTCTTTTAAGTTGCAGCCCAACACCCTTCAAAATAGCCTAATAACCCATCTAAGTCACTTCCATGTCCTCGCCGTTCGATCCGATCGTGTGGTAACCACTCCATTTGGAGCTTCCTAGCTCCCTCTACCTAAAATATAGCTCCCTTCCCAAATCCGGGCGAAACCCTAGCCCGCTCCTCTCCGCGCCCGGACACGTCCGGATGGGCAGACACGTCCGCCGCCCGGACCCTCCGCGCCGCCAATGGCGGGCGCCCCCTCGCCCGGCGCGCCCGAGCCCAGGCCCGTCCCGCCCTCGCGGGCGCGCCCCCGCCGTCGCCCGCCAGCCTCCGCCCCGCCTGGGCGCCCGCCACCGCATGCCGCCACCGCCGCCTCCGGCCGCCGCCGGCCGCCTCGCGCGCCCCGTCGACCACCGGCCGTCCCAGCGCCGCCCCGCCTCCGCCGGCGCCGCCCGCCCCGGCGCCGCCCGCTCTCCTCCTCCGGCCCCGAGCTCCCATGCCCGGCCGCCTGATCCGGCAGATCCGATCCAAAAATCGAGGGTTGACTTTCCCCGAGCCCGTTTTCCTCTAAGTCTTTATTCATGGTAATTTGTTGCATTTTCATCATGCCATAACTTTGCACTCGTGGCTCCGTTTGGTTAGCATACCATGTTAGTCTCGAAGGTAGATCATTAATCTATTGCATCATTTTCATTTGAGCTCATCCTTGATGCCCGAAATGCTGTTAGAAGAGGCTATGTGATGTTAGTTTTTTCTTAACAAAACATGCACTTTTGTCATTTTGCCATGATTGATGTGTGCACCCTATGATCTTGGAGTCCTACATGTGTTTTGTAATATGCCATGCCATCTTTACAAGGGTGTATGCCATGTATTTTTGTGATCTCTGTGGTGACTAGCACAAGCATGCAAACTAAACTTCATGATGTTCTGATTTCAGCCCTGTTTTCTTGATATTTTTATGCCATGTAAACTTGATGCTAGAGAGATCCATGCATATTTTGAGATACTTCATAAGGATGTTTTGAACATATGGTTATGATCTATCCATCCATGCCCTTGTTTGCAATTATGGGTGCCATAGCTTGAGTCAATCGAGCTCTACTTTTGCTATAAAATGTTTCTGACAGATTGTTTACATGTTATTCAATTTTGCCAAGGTTGGTTGTAGTTGATCCGTGTATTCTATGATGTTGTTCTTGCCATGTATAGCTTCTATGCCATGTTTCTTGATGGATGTAGGCTTAGTTTATCATGTAGCGTCTGTAGTAGTGCATCGAGCTCCTTCAAGATGCCTACTTGTTATCTTTTGTCATGCTTCTTGAATTTTAAACTTGCTATATTGACATGGGTGCTATTAATTTTTCGATCCTTTTGGCTCATGGTCATAAGGGACTTTTGTTCTATGCTTTGGTAGATTCATGCCATGCCTTGTTTTTATTATAAGTTCCGTAGAATGTTGTTTGCTTCTCGAACATTGCTTCTGATCTTTTTACGCCATGTTGATATTTTCACTAAATCTGAGTGATATATTTTGCACTTTTGCCATGCTTGTTTGGACCTGTTATGGTGTGATTTAGCCGTAGCTCGTGTTCATCTTTGTCAAGCATCTTGAGTAGATCACTGCCATATGCTTTGTTAGCGTTTGGGTGCGTGGTTAATTTCTTGTTTTGCTAAGTGGCATCTTTTTAATGCAGATTTGTCATTCTTGTTTTGCTTGTCATTTGCAAACCGTGATCCGATTCGGTGATCTTTATATCGATTTCAACGAAATCATCTCACCTTTCAGGGCATACTTGGTTTGCCAAGTTGATGCCTGGTTCATCATTTTCCTTCGAACCCTTTCGCATTGCATATCATCTAGCATATCATGTGTTTTGCATCATGTTGCTTGTGCATTGCGTGATTTATTGTGGTTCCTTTGTTTGTGTTCTTGCTTTGGGTAGAGGGGAGGCAGTATGAAGAGGAACCTGTTGAAAAGGGCTTCGAGGATCAAGCTTTAAACCTCCGAGAACCTTAGGCAAGATGACCATACCCTCGAAATCACTTCTATCTTTGCTTGCTAGATGCTCGCTCTTTTGCTATGCCTATGCTATGATGCCTATCACTTGCTTATCATGCCTCCCATATTGCCATGTCAAGACCCTAACCATCCTTTCCTAGCAAACCGTTGATTGGCTATTTCCGCTTTGCTCGGCCCCTCTTATAGCGTTGCTAGTTGCGGTGAAGATGAAGTTTGTTCCTTGTTGGAACATGGAGATGTTGTTCCTTGTTGGAACATGTTTCTTTTGGGGATATCAAATATATCTGCTATTTAATGCATCTATATACTTGGTAAAGGGTGGAAGACTCGGCCTTATGCAGGTGTTTTGTTCCTCTTGCCACCCTAGTTTTCATCGGTGTTATGTTCCTTGATTTGCGTTCCTTACGGTTGGGTGATTTATGGGACCCCTTGACAGTTCCTTTGAATAAGACTCCTCGAAAAGGCCCAACTTGGTTTTACCATTTGCCACCTAAGCCTTTTCCCCGGGTTTCGCGAGCGGGTCATCTTTATTTAACCCCGGACGGTGCTCCTTGGTCTGGCCCGAACAAACCCTTGAGCGCCCCTCGAAACTTGAGGGGTTTTGATCGGACTGCTCATCCGGATGGCCAGAGCAGATATGTGCAGCTCCTATTGGGATTTTCCACAATGGCGGCTTTTGGTCTTGTTTTATTCTTTGTCGAAATTCTTGTAGTCGATTCGAGACGATCGGGTCTTCTGGTAGAAGAATATCCCGTTGACCGTGAGAGCTTATAATGGGCTAAGTTGGGACACCCTAGGATTATCTTTGGCCGTGCCCGGTTATAGGCGGATAATTTGTTAATGTCGGTTGTAGAAAACCAAGTTGACCTAATTAAAAACACATCAACGCGTGTTAAATGATGGTCTCTTCTCGGGTCGGGAAGTGAACGTGTTGGAGTTATGTTTGGGTAAGTAGTTCGGGATCACTTCTTGATCGCTACTAGCTTCCCGCCGTGCCTTGCTCCTCTTCCGCTCTCTTTTCGAATGTAGCCACCATATATGCTGTCCTGCGCTCCACCTCACAACTTTGTCCTTCCTATAAGCTTAAATAGTCTTGATCTGGGGTGTGAGATTCTGAGTCCCGTGACTCCGATTCTACCAAAAGATTTTGGTCCCGATGCGGTCAGGTGGCCAACGAGCTCAAGTGGGAGTTCGACGAGGCGTGGGGTTACTATGTTTTTCCGATGATGATGGTGGAGCCATTTGGGACATCGGGGATCTTGTAGCATTTGGGGTATCTTCTTTTATTTTGGTTCCGTAGTGGACCTTGAGTGTATCTGGATGATGGATGTTTATTTATGTATTGTGTGAAGTGGCTTGTAAAATATGTATCTCTTTCCCTTATTATTACATGGGTTGTGTGAAGATTACCTCACTTGCGACATTGCTTTCAATGCGGTTATGTTAAGTGTGCTTGACCGTGGGAGATATAGCCGTCGAGGGTTCAAGTTAGTTAGCCATCCCGACGACCCCTTGATTGTTTCTTTGGCGTTGTTGAGTCTAGAAAAAATTTTTGATTCTTAGGATTATATATAGTAGGATTCACTCCCAGTCCTTAAATTCTTGAGGTCTCATAGAAGTTTTGACTCTCCTCCTCAAATTTCACTAAAAATTTGGATCACGGGTATCTTGGAATCGTTCCGATGGTTTTGTGGCGAGAACATTGTTCTTGGTGCCTCGACATTTAGGGGTTTGGCGGTGTCGGGGAGTTGAGCTCGGTGTTGTCGTCACAATTTATCGTTGCGATTTGGAATACGAGCTTTGCCGACCGAAATCTTTTTGTACAGTTGTTGGTGAGATAACCCGATAACCCGATCTTTGAGGCGAGCTCGGGAGTATTGCCATGACCTTTATAACGGATGCTTTTGAAATTGAGTACCGATTTCGAAGGTTTCTTGGTTATGTGTTGGGATGGATCGCTGGATCTAGGTATTGTTAGTTTGGGTGATATATTTTGGCCCTGTATCCCCAACACAGTTATAACCGAAAGTTTGGGTTTAAAATTGGGATTCAAGTAGCTCTTAGCATTTCTTCCAGATATTTGGTTTGTGATTGGGTAATCCTTACCACTTATTTGTTCGATCGTACCTTGTTATTTTTATCAACCCTTAATCAAGTGGCTTCTCACCTTAATGGGCGTGTGATGTTAGCTTTTGGAATTCATTGTTCATCCTTGTTGAATGTTTATTGTGAAGACTATTGTTGCAATTTCTATCCGTTGATTCAACTTGTCTATCTCTATCAAGTGCTAGGATGTCACCCTCTTGGGATGGCTCCTGGCGTCGAATCCGGACAAATGATGGGGTCGATGAACCCCCCTCCCCTCCGCCTCCGGAAGCAATATCATGGAGCCAAATGCCAATGCTGGATGATTTTGCAACTCTTGCAAGAAGCGTACCCAAGGGCAAGGCAATCAAAAAATCAAGGCCAAGGACAACCAGCCGCCTTTGCTACCCTCAATCGTTCCCCTAATCAGCGAAGTCTTTGGTTTTGCCGAGGCCCCAGGCCTTGACGATTGGCTTGTGGACATCTGCAAACATTTTGAATGTAGCAATGTCGGACCTGAGGACTTTGTCAAGTTTGCTTCGTTTCAACTCAAGGACCAACTCTTGAGTGGTTCCGCAATAAAAGATTCGGGAGGTCGTGTCATTACAGGATGAGTTCGGAGACTTCAAAGCTCACCACATTAGAAGTGTTGTTGAGAGCAAGCGTGAGGAGTTCCCAATCTCAAGCAAGGCAACAATTACAATACAATTCCAGTTGCTTGCTTAAGCTAAGCAAGGCGTCCACGATGAAAAGAGTATGATCTATCAATTCAAGGTGGTCTCGGAAGATCGCAATTAGCTCTGTGCTTTTTGAGCAGAAAAGTATGATGAATTCTACAACATCCCTGAACAAAAGCTGGCTCAAATGTGGCTTCTAAGAAGAATCGGGATGCATTCAGTCTTCTTCTTCCTCTCAAGTGGCAGCTAAGCGCGAAGTTCTACCTTCCTCCTCCTCCGTTCCGTCGGTTATCGGGAAGAACTCAGGTGGTGTGGATCTTCCCACCCCCCCAAGGCTTCGAACAAGTCTAATTTCAAGCTTCAAGGTAAATGCTCCTTACCCCGTCCGCTCCGGTGACTTGCAAAAATTCGTGAAAGGTCACTTGCGAACAAGTGCCAACCAAAACCTTCCCCTCCTCCTTGAGATCTTCGGCAATGGGTGGTCAAGCATAATCCCAACCATGCCAAGGTGAACATGATGAATGCAGGCGGAGAATCTCGATTGATAATGGGTAATCTCCGTTAATGATATTCTGCAAAAGTCTTATTTGATCTTTGGGCATCGCATTCTTTCATCTCAAGACCTTTTGTGGCTAGCATGATTTGGTTACTCAAGTAGGGAACCTTTGTCTTTGTTTCTCCCTAGGAAATGACTTCTCGAGTTTTGGTTCGAATGTCGGTATCAAGATGGGGATTATAGATTTCCTAAACCAATTGTCCTTGGGCTCGGATATTGATCTTTCTCGGGATGGGGCTTTCTGGCTGGCTCCTTGATTGTGCTGCCGGGAAATTCAATTGACCACTCTTCTAATGATGTGATCATCTATGCCTCGTGATGAAACCATTGGTTGTTTTCTCTCAATGAGAAAGGGAGTTGGATGCTAACTCTCGATTCGATCGTTTGTGAGTACCAAGATGTCTTTCGGAAGAGCTTCGGGTATGCCTCCTCACCGGCCGGTTGAATTGTTATCGATCTTGACACGGCGAACCCGTTTGCAAGGTCCATACAAGCTTGGCCTAATGAGCTGAAGGAATTGAAGAACCTTCGATGAACAAGGCGTCGGGTTTGATCGGACCGAGTTCCTCTCCTTGGGGTTGTGGTGTTCTTTTTATCCGGAAGAAGGATGGGCCGGACCCTTTCGTCGATTACCGTCCATTGAATAAGAAGACTATCAAGAACAAGTATCCACTTCCCAACATCAATGAGCTTTTCGAGCAACTCAAAGGTGCTAAAGTGTTCTCAAGCTTGACCTTGTTGGGTTATCATCAGATTAGCATTGTGAACAAGATATTCCCAAGACAACATTAGAACAAGCTTTGGTTCTTATGAATATCTTGTCATGTCTTTGGCCTTGTCAATGCTCCTCCAACATTCTCTCGGATGATGAACTTCATCTTCAACCCCTACACCAATGAATTAGTCTTGGTTATCTTGATGATATTTTGGTCTTCTCCAAGAATAAGAAGGATCATGCCAAACATTTGCGATTGGTGCTTGACAAGCTCGAGAGCATCAATTCTATCTGAAGTTTTCCAAATGTGAATTTTGGCTTGATGAAGTTCTTTATCTTGGTCACATCTCCCCAAAGGGCATCGTGTTAATCAGAAGGTGTCCGATTGTGAATTGGGAACCTCCTCGAATGTCAAGCCTTGCGATTTTCTTGGTCTTGCAAGCTATTGCGAAGATTGTTGAGAATTTCTCTAAGATTGCAAAGCCTCTTTCCAACCTCCTCGAAGCATGTAGTATCGGTCTCCAGTGTGATGTTGCTTTCAATCCCTCAAGAGAAACCGTCCAGCTCTGTCTTGACTCCTCTGATGAATCCAAGCCATTGAAGTTTACGTGATGCTTCTCTTCAAGGTTCGGTCTGTGTTAATGCAAGAGAAAGAGTTGTGGCCTTACCTCTCATCAAGCAGGAAAAGAACTACCCCCTCCGATCTTGAGTTGGCGGGTTGTCCATGCATTAATAACTTGGAACATCTCTTGTTGGGAAGGAAAGTGGACATATTCACCGATCACAAGAGCCTCAAGTATATCTTCCTCAACCCAACCTCAACCTCGGGAAACTTCGATGGGTGAAATGATTCAAAACAACCCAAGTATTGAATATACTGGGAAGGCCAATGTGATTAGATGCTTTGAGCAGGAAGGTTCCCGTTTAATCCTCAAGCCCTTCCAACGGATCTCTTGAAGCTTTCCAAAGCTGAATCTTCAAGTTGTTCCTCAAGGCTTTCTGCCAACCTCATAGTCTCTCCTACTTTGGAAGATCAAATTTGTGAGGCTCAACTCCTGGATACCATGGTGAAAAAGGTGAAACATGGTATCGACAAAAATTCAAATACAAGTGCTTCCACATTGATGACAAAAGATACTCTTTTCTTGAGGACGGTTGTGGTTCCTAAGGGTGATCTCGTAAAGTCATTATGAGCAGGCCACAATTCCTTTTCCATTCATCCTGGGTCAAAGATGTACCATGACCTCAAGCAGTCATATTGGTGGACTCGAATGAGGCGAAATTGCTCAATTAAGTGAATGAGTGGATGTTGCGGGAGTGAAGCGAACACCAACGACCAGCTGGTCTCCTCCAACCTCTTGCTATTCGGAATGGAAGTTTGATCATTCGAGATGGACTTTAAACTGGATTTCCTAAGTCAAGCGTGGAAATGATGCTATCTTCGTTGTCATTGACAAGCTTACTAAAGTGGCTCATTTTCTTCCTATCAAAGAATCCATCACAGCAGCTCGGTTGGGAGCTATACAAATCAGGATTGTCTCCTTGCCGGCATTCCACAATTGATCTCTTGAGACGTGGCAGCATCTTTACCTCCAAGTTTTGGGATTCTTTTGAAGGCCATGGGCACCAACATTCGTTTAAGCAAAGCTTTCCATCCTCAAACAAGTGGCCAAGGGCGAGTCAATCAAATCCTTGAAGATATGCTCAGGCTTGTGTCATTTCCGGTATGAAGTGGGAGATTGTCTTCCATATGCGAGTTCTCCTACAACAACAGCTTAGCGAGTTGAAAGGCCCCATTAAATTCTCTATGGCGAAATGCCGTACTCCCCTCAATTGGTCGAGACGGTGAGCCAACTTCTTGGCGACTTGATCCGAAGCGAAGAAATGTGCAAAATCATTATGAGAATCTCAAAGCGCAATCCGGGAAAGAGCTATTATGATGACAAGCACCGTGATGTGGCTTTTGAAATCGGAACCATGTCTACCTCGCGTCTCTCAATGAAAGGCACTCTCCCCGGTATCAAAGGAAGCTTGCCCCTAGATCGTGGGTCCTTTCAAGATCATTGGCAAAAGCGATCGCCTATCAACGAACTTCTCCAACCAGGCGTGCGATGTGTTTCACGTGTCCCAACCGCAAGTGCTTCAAGACTCTGGCGCCTATCAACGAAGAAATTGACCTCCAGAAGATCTCTCTTATCATGAGCACCCGTTGCTATTCTTGAAAAAAGCAAAGACGCAACAAGTCAATCAAATTCCTGAAAGTGAAGTGGTCAACCATTCCGGGAAGCCACACAGGGGCGAGGATCCCTCCGTTGAATAAGGAGTTCTTTCAGTCCTAGATCTGGGGCGAGATCCTCTTTATTGGAGTGTTGTAACACCCGATGTAACTTTCCATATTTGTAACCAACTCTTCCCGGCCTTTTTTTTTGTGGTGGGTTTTTCTTTATTTTGCATTTTTTCCATGTCATGCATTTCATATCATGTCATCTTTTATCTCATTTGCATAATGTTGTCTCATGCATCCGACATTTTCCCATTGTCCGTTTTGCAATCGGCACTCCTATGTCCCCGGCGTCCCTTTTACGTTTTCGGGGGTACTAAACTTTCTCGGAATGGACCGAGGTTTGTCAAGTGGCCTTGGTAACCTGGTAGACCCTGTCAAGTTTGGTCATTTGGGCTCGTTTGGTACTCAGCGGTTAACCGCCTCGCAAAGGCCTCTTTTAAGTTGCAGCCCAACACCTTCAAAATAGCCCAATAACCCATCTAAGTCACTTCCATGTCCGCCGCGTTCGATCCGATCGTGTGGGGAAAACCGCCTCATTTGGAGCTTCCTAGCTCCCTCTACCTATAAATATAGCTCCCTTCCCGTCCGGAGAAACCCTAGCCCGCTCCCCTCCGGACCGTCCCGGGACCGGCACCGGCCCGCCGCCCGGACCCTCGCCGCCCGTGGCGCGCCCATCCCACCGGCCCACCCCCCGGAGGTCCCGCCCCCAGCCCCAGGCCGGGCCCGCCGTCGCCCCTTGCCTCCCCGCCTCCCGCCCCCCCCTTGCGCCCGCCACCGGGCCCCCCTTGGCCCGTGCCCCGCCCGGCCGCCCGCCCGCCGGCCCCACCCCCCCCGGCGCCCGCCCCCCCCCGGGGGTCTCTCTCCTCGGCCTCGGCTCCCACGCCCGCCCGGCCGCCTCGATCCGCCAGATCCGATCAAAATGCAGGTTGACTTTCCCAGCCCGTTTTCCTCTAAGTCTTTATTCTTCGGTAATTTGTTGCAATTTCATCATGCCATAACTTTGCTTTCGTGGCTCCATTTGGGCTGTAGCCCAATTGTTGACTCGAAAAGTAGATCATTTAATCTATTGCATCATTTTCATTTGAGCTCATCTTGATGCCGAAATGCTGTTAGAAGGGGCTATGTGATGTTATTTTTCTTGAACATGCACTTTGTCATTTTGCCATGATTGATGTGACCCTATGATCTTGGTCCTCATGTGTTTTGTAATATGCCATGCCATTTCTGTATGCCATGTATTTTTTGATTCTGTGGTGACTAGCACAAGCATGCAAACTAGGCTTCATGATGTTCTGATTTCAGCCCTGTTTTTTGATATTTTTATGCCATGTAAACTTGATGCTCGAGAGATCATGCATATTTTGAAATACTTATAAGGATGTTTTGAACATATGGTTATGGTCTATCCATCCATTGCCTTGTTTGAAATTAGGGGTGGCATAGCTTGGTCAATGAGCTCTACTTTTGCTATAAAATGTTTCTGGCGATTGTTTTGTTATTCAATTTTGCCAAGGTTGTTGTAGTTGATTGTGTATGCTATAATTTGTTCTTGCCATGTATATTCTATGCCATGTCTTTTGATGGATGTAGGCGTTTATCATGTAAACCTCTGTAGTGGTGCATCGAGCTCTTCAAGATGCCTACTTGTTGTTTTTTCATGCCACTTTCTTGAATCTTTAGAAACTTGCTTATTGACATGGGTGCTATTAATTTTCTGATCCTTTTGGCTCATAGTATAAGGGACTTTTGTCTATCTTTGAGTAGATTCATCCATGCCTTGTTTTCTATTATAAGTTCCGTAGCATGTGTTTGCTTCTCTGAACATTGCTTCATTTGTTTCTACCATGTTCGTATTTTACCAATTGGGTGATATATTTTGCACTTTTGCCATGCTTGTTTGGACCTGTTATGGTGTGATTTGCTTAGCTGGTGTTCATCTTTTGTCAAGCATCTTGGTAATCACCATATGCTTTGTTGACGTTTGGGTGCATGCTTAATTTCTTGTTGCTTGCTAAGTGGCATCATTTGTTAATGGCAGATTGTCATTCTTGTTTTGCTGTCATTTGGCGTGCATCCGATTCGGTGATCTTTATATCGATTTCAACGAAATCATATCCCTTTCGGCATACTTGGTTTGCCAAGTTGATGCCGTTCATCATTTTCCTTCGAACATCGCATTGCATATTCATCTCCATATCATGCCATTTTGCATCATTTGTTTGCTTGCACCATGATTTATTTGGTTCCTTTGTTTGTGTTCTTGCTTTGGGTAGGCGGAGGCGAGTCGTGAGCGAGGAACCTGTTGAAGCCTCGAGGATCAAGCTTTGACAACTCGGAACCTTAAAGATGACCATACCCTCAAATCACTTCTATCTTTGCTTTAGATGCTGGCTCTTTTGCTATGCCTATGCTCGATGCCTATCACTTGCTTATCATGCCTCCCATATTGCCATGTCAAGCCCTAACCATCCTTTCCTAGCAAACCGTTGATTGGCTATGTTACCGCTTTGCTCGGCCCTCTTATAGCGTTGCTATTGCAGTGAAGATGAAGTTTGTTCCTTGTTGGAACATGGAGATTTGTTTTGTTGGAACATGTTTACTTGGGGATATCACAATATATCTGCTATAATTAATGCATCTATATACTTGGTAAAGGGTGGAAGACTCGGCCTTATGCAGTGTTTTGTTCCCTCTTGCCCCTAGTTTCCGTCATCCGGTGTTATGTTCCTTGATTTCGTTCCTTACGGTTGGGTGATTTATGGGACCCCCTTGAGTTTGCTTTGAATAAGACTCCTCCAAGGCCCAACAATGGTTTTACCATTTGCCACCTAAGCCTTTTTTCCCGGGTTTTGCGAGGGTCATCTTTATTTAACCCCCCCCCCCGGACGGTGCTCCTTGGTCTTGGCGAACAAATCAGCGCCCTCAAAACTTGAGGTCTGGTTTTAGTTATGCGGACTATTCATCCGGATGTGAGAGCGAGATATGTGCAGCTCCATGGGTTTGTCGGCACAATCGGGGCTTCTGGTCTTTTTATTGTTGTCGAAATGTCTTGTGTGGGATTCAGGCGATGGGTCTTCGGTGAAG